>CAJQZM010029262.1:4538-17864 GCA_907164665.1 Colias nastes | reverse complement strand
CGCACGCCTCCTATAGGCGTGTGTCTTTTATACCAAATATTTTGTACAAGTCATTGTAATAATGATCAAATATATACATCGAACCTTAAGATGGTTTAATTTTTAAAACCCCAAGACGCCCAGTCTTGCACAGTATGGAAATATGGATAATATATATATATAGTATGGATTTCGGCTTTAAACATCTGCCATACTTGGCGAATTATATCTTTAAGCGTTAGTAGGTTAAACCCATACAAAAGCATATTAATAATTTCCACAAATACCAATTCTGGAGTGAATTCTCAGTCTGTGAAATATATTGAAATTCAAATCGTCCGGCTTGCGTGATAATGCAAAGCCTATTGCTACTGTATAGCAATGAGCGCTAAGAGGATTCCGGATTTGCCGAATTCCGAGTTAAAAGAACTTTGTTTATGTTCTGTTACGATTTGGGAGTGAATATAAAATTAAATCTAGTCGTATGTGAGTGTAGGTCATATTGTGTAGTTGGATATTTTAATTAAAAATCAAAATATTTAGCTCCAAGACATATCAACATCTAATCCAAATTAGATACATCTACTTTAATCATCCAACATCTACCTTTTTGGTGATAATAAAAAATTTTGACATATGTGGTTTTCCGAGTAGGAAATTGCCTCAAAAAATGAATCCTATCTTAGTCATTTCATCAAAAACTTATACGCAAAATCTGTCCGTTGTTGACTTTAAACGACAATATTTTTTATCTTGCAAAAATCTAACTATACTGCAGCTCACGCTATATGTATCACACTTACGCCTATACCTTCCAACACGGCATGTAGGTACCTGAGCATCCAATCAATCCAGTCTGTAAAAAGTAAAAGACGATAACCCGGTCCAGTGCTAATAAGTTTGCTCATACTCACCGTTAGATTGCTCCAATTTGCTTCTAAATTTTGCAATCTCACTTTTTCGATGGATCTGGGACACTAGACATGGACTTGGCCCTTAACGTTTACAAGTTGTTATATTTTTGCTAGAAGAATGTCTGTTATGACGATAATAAGTCAATAAATGAACATTTGATTAATGCACTTGGAACTTAAAATAATAAGTACCTAATGCAATTGTTTATTTAATAAATTAAATAATATTGACATTTTAAATATTGTACATTCTATTTGTTCAGAAAACATTTCTTTTAATGTAGAAATAGTTCAGGACAAAGAAAACACCAAAAACATATGATTCAAGCAAACGTGCGATATGCGGTGTCAGGCAATCGACGGACCGCGCCAACAATATTAGAATAATTGATTAACTAAACGCAAAGAGAAATAATCGCGATTCAGCATTTTACTAAGGCTTGGTAGTGAGTATCGATTTTTACGTGAGCCTTAATTTACCTATATCGTATTTATTTATTAATAATCAAATTCTAAAATTTTAGAACTACACTGGAGCCTCTTTTTTAATTCGCTTTTTTTCTAACAAGCTTTCCCTCATTAACGTCATAATCATGAATTATATCAATAAATATTACTCAGTCAATTCTAAACATTAAATACACTGTATTTTACTCGCAGACGAACTCAATAACATTACGTTATCTTAAATAACTAGTTTATTGCATGCATATTACGTATTCCCACAAGATTGCAAATAAGCAATTCCCGTCGAGTAAATTCAAAAAATTAAAATTTATTACGCGCGAGTCTTGCGTGTGCATACATCCTAAAACGCTGCCGTGCCGAGAAAAATGATTTATAAAACCCTGCTTAGCTATTCTCTCTTTCACTCCCGTTGTATATGTATAGCTTCGTCCCTTTCGTTTCGACTCCAATTTCACGGTGAATGCCTTTAGGACCTCCGTGGTAATGCTGCTATTGATTAAGATGGCTGAATATTCATTCAATTACATGCTAGTGAATTTTCTGATGAATTTCCCGTTAATTTATTAGTGTTTGTTTATCTTATTAACGCGCGCATTGTTACGTTTCGGCTAACAAGGGTTAATTTTTCATAATTGCACGTAACAGCATATTTACTCTTAGAATTATTATTATAACAATTTACTATTCCAATAATAATAAATTAATTCAGTGCTTTCTAAGTAAACTGTTTGAATAGAAATATCTTTCATTCTATTCCGAGTATTTTATTTTTATTTTCTTGCATAGTGTTCGTAATAAATTTAATATTTATGTTTGAGTGTTTAATGCGACCTCTATATAGCTTTTATGTTACTTTCCACATGTGTTAGTAGTATTAGCATTGAATCAATTTATATAAAATTAAGCGTTGGCGAGGAAAAGGAAAACAAAACGTCATCAACCAAATAATATTCCAATTTATATTTGAATTAATAACAATGAATTATTATTATCCTCCTATCCACTACCTTAGGGGCCTGGAAGAAATCGCTTTTATTGCGATAAGGTCACCTTTTGTACTTTACTTACCTCGCAACTATTATACAACTATATAATGTAATGTTAAATGGTGTGGTACAATAAATGGTTAAATAAATAAATAAATGAATAAGCTATGTAAATGACCCCCGTTATTTAAACTTTACTTTCCTATATCTTCTGTCTACACCGTAATCTAAACCACAAGACGCCATAGTCTTACCCCATACCGCAATTTAAAAAAAAATTCCCAAAATTATTCACTGTTTCCCATTTCCACTGCAGGAGATACTGTTGAAGCGATAATGTTACCCAAGTCTCCGATCGCTTTGACGACTGAATCAAATAAGTCTCGGAGAATAGTAATAAAATTGAATTGAGCGCCTGCCCAGATGTAGCTACGGATTTATCGCTTGACAAAGCATGGGGCACACTGGACGGTTTCTTATGTATTGGTTAAAATGGTTATAAACTAGTGAAATATTATAAAGAAGTGACCCAGAGCATAATATCCCTAAGCAGTTGTAGCTGTCAGGTTTTACTATTAACATTATATTTATGCTATGTTTAAGAGTGATTAAAATAAGCATTTTCATAATAATCATATAACAAATTAGTACCCAATATAGTTAGCCCTTTTCAGTAATAATAATAATTTACAAACAAACTAAACTTCACAACATTCTGTTAGCCTATTTGTACATATTGTACGATATTTCGTAACATGCTTTTGTGTATCCACAAATGGATGTTTTTTACTCTTTCACACATAAAAGTCTAGTCAAATGTATATGAAATCGCATACATTATTTACTCTAGAGTAAATCATCAACTTCACACAACACTACACTACTCATCCGGACTTAACTCTTGAAGCCGGTGATTTAAACCCATTTCACAAAATTCTCCCATTGTACCTCAATCCTTATGTTAGTCGCGCGCTCGCTTACACATTCGCCGAGCTGCATCCAATATGTTTCCAAGATATTGTCTTTAACAACTCCATTATCGATAGATTGTACACCTACTTGTTCAGAATCTTCAGCTATGAATATTTTGTTAATATATTTCAGAATAATATATTCATAGCTTTTGAAATCTGGAAAATAATACTTATTAACTGTTTTTGAAATGATGATGAAGTTTTTCTATTAGACTGAGGGATTTTATATCTGTCTATGTATAAACCTATGTATGATTTTACATAATATGCATAATGTATTACGCAGAAATTACTTTTATTGTATTAAATATATTTAAATATGTATATAATATATATATCTATCTATGAACGTACTGCCGCTCCAATCGCTTCAGAGAGGGGCCACTGAAAATCAGCGTTGCAACTATGTTGCAACTTATGCTGAGTGGCTACCTGACTTGGCTCCACTTTTCGGCTTCATTTTATTTTATTTTACTCTTTCATTTATTGTACTTGTATTGTTTTGTTTCATGTTGTGTTGCTTTAATTTTAATTATTGTATTCTGTGTCAATTGTGTTTGTTATTATTGTGGAGTCAAATAAATGATCTTTCTTTCTTTCTTCTTTCTTTCTTTCTAAATAAAGGATTAATCTTTATTAGATTAGATTAGATTGAACCAACTTGATGGGAAAAGACGATATCTATTCCCATCAAATTGGTTCAATCCAATCTTAGTTATTTCTCTAAATATCTGCTTAAACGCTTTATGTAAATAAACATAACCAATAGGTACACTTGAGTAGTAATTACATAAAAGAGTAGCTGTGCTCCGCAGTTTCACCCCCCATTGCTCCGCTCCTGTTGATCTTAGCGTGATGATATATAGCCTATAGCCTTCCTCGATAAATGGGCTATGTAACACCGAAAGAATTTTTCAAAGTTAGTTAGTTTCTGAGATTAGCGCGTTCAAACAAACAAACAAACAAACTCTTCAGCTTTATAATATTAGTATAGATGAAGAAAATATATACCTATAATCAAATTAATTTTTCCTTCTCAAACATGCTTTACATAATTCAATAATAATAAAACAAAATTACAGTACAAACACATTTCCAAGAACTAACTACTTTACGATATGAGTATTTCGATTTGATCAAGCATTTCATTTCACTAGTGGATATGATTTTAATTAAATGTATGGATTTCATTAACATCAGTGGGCTTAATTTTGTATTTTTTATAAAATTAATATTTCGTTTTCCAGTGGGAATTATATTTTGTTTGCTGCCAGTTTCTATGTGTATTTTTGATGGAATTAGAAGAAAATTAGCGGCAGTAAGTGTTCATGTTAATTTTTGGAGTGACTACCGTCACGTCATGGAAGGCGACGATTTTGGTATCTTTGAATCTTGCCAAAGAAGTTTCACTTCTGACACACACGCTCTTTTTATTATGTACATCCTTATCCTTACTATAATATTATAAATGGAAAAGTGTGTTTTGTTTGTATGTCTTTCTTTCACGTCGCAATGGAGCGATTTTATACTATGATTTTTGTATCTAGAGATAGTAAGAGAGACTAGAGCACTCTCTAACAGAGGCTACTTTTTACAGCTGTAAAATCGCATTCCCTTGGGAATCTTCAATACATTTCTTTCTCGTTTGACAAGCAGCAGGCCGAGACAAATGGCACTTGGCAGACGAATAGAATAACGCTAAGGAATAGAAACTGCTATCGCTAATTATTGACATAAAGCTCATGACACTTTGGTAATGGTTCGGTCACACTTCGACTGGATGAAAATTTTGACCGTGGTCGTCGTGGTTGAACAAATCCTTAGCAAAACATCATACGCTTATGTCAATTAGTATCGATAGCAGATTCTATTCATTTGCGTTTTGACGTTTGTCTCCACCCTCAGATAATTTTTCAATAATTCAGTTACATTATATCGACACGCTTAAACATTGCAACGTTCTGACTTCAATTACTAACTTATTCTTATTGAGTTTAACGAAGATTTTTCCGAATTTTTGTTTTGTTTTTATGGCATTCAAATGCTTTATAAATATAAATTTATAAAGAATAGAAAAAAATCGATCACGAGGCGGGACTCGAACCTGCATCCTTTCACCACTTTCACGCCAATCCGGGGCTGATGCTTGACCAATTCAGCCACTCGTGACCCGCCAGAGCGATCAAAATTCTAAATATAAATTTATATGAAGATTTTTCCTATTTCAGGATTATTTACTATCACATTTCAACACTAGCACAGTTGTGTCGACTTTGAGTCTACGTCTCTCTCTTTGTAAGATAGCAGCCTTCGCTCAAGGAAGTGTTAAAGATGAACTTTTATCCACTCTAGGTTATAAAAAGATAAGTGAGGTAAACATTTTAACGAATAACTATGTAGTTAATGTTATTGCAGTTAAATTTAAATTGACTTTTTTCATAATTTTCGTTGATAAAAAAAGTTAAAATTTAAAGATAGAATAAGATTAATAGAAAGATAGAGATATTCTGGAGAAAAAATTAACTAAACATAAAATCTTAATTAATATTCTAAAAAGCTATGGAAGTCGAATCAAGCTATGTGAATAATATTCTTTCACAAAATTACATTTGTAAGTATATAATTATTATTCCAGATAAAATCAAGCTATGAAGATCTCGAAGAACTATTGACAAAGTTGAAAAACATCGATTTCATCTTATTCAACAGGATATTTGTAAACTACACAAATGAGTTTACAAACACATTTTTGTCTCCCGAGTTTGGAGTTCAGGTCGATAAAGTTGGATTTAAATATCCAGATACAGCGACTTCTTTTATAAATAAATTGGTAAATAAATTACTTTATAATATAATAAAAATAATGTTTTTATTTCCAGATATTCATCCATATTTTATAATACGCTAATACAACTTTTAAGTTTGTTTTTTTACTTGGCCGGCTAGTATGTACAAGTATGTATTTAATTAAAATATAATCTATACTATATGCATCTTGGCAAGACAAACACCAACTCATTTCACACTAATTGCCATGTATATAACTGTTATGTATATGTTTTTAATATATTTTGTATATTTTATTGTGTAGTGGAAGGCCAGTTATAATACGGATGGTTATTAATTACCAGACGTTTCTATTTTTCTTAAATGATATGATTAACGTTAATGTAATGATATATTTTAATTCAGATCGATGGCGTAACCTACAAACGAATAACGGATGTGATAGAAACCAATGATATACACAAAGAAACCTCATTATTAGCTGTTAGCGTCGCCTATCTTAAAGTACGTTGAATTTTAATATTTAAATGCAAAGTATATAATTTTATAGTATTTTAAGTATTTAATTAATTTAATAGATACATTCTAAAAAGGCTAGTCATGATCTAAATTCTAAAATCTATTTCTGCTCATAATAGAAATGACAAAACGAAACAGCACAAAAAAATAAGACAAGTATTTAATAATAATTTATTTCAAATGATGACAAGAAGTCCATTTAAACGCACTCAAAAGCTGTTCTGCTAAATTGTCTATTTATTTATTTTGAAACCGTCATCAGAAATAGAAAATGAATTATGTTAAGTGAAAATTAGCTGCTGTAAAATTTAACATCACAATAAATGTAAAAGTTAGTTTTAAATTTTTTGTTTTTTATCGTTTTATTTTTATTTTTATTCAGGCTACCTGGGAAGTTCCATTTGATTTGCGACAAACGAAGTACTCCAAATTCCGACAGTATAATGGTAAAATATCCTCCGTGCCAATGATGCGTAAAACTGACACTGTTCTTTATATTGACGATGATTTTAATAAAATTAAGGTGAGTATATGAGCGAGCGATCGAGTGCTTGTGAACGTATAAGAAAGAAGAAAGCTAGCGAAATAAATCGTTTATTTTCAACCATAATTTGCTACATACATTTAATGACCCAGGCCTAATCACACATAGTATAAAACAAAGTCGCTTTCTCTGTCCCTATGTCCCTATGACCCTATGTCTCTATGTCCCTATGTATTAAAACTACGCAACGGATTTTGATGCGGTTTTTTTTAATAAATAGAGTGATTCAAGAGGAAGGTTTTACTATATAATTTATTATGTTTTAGACAAAGCGGGCGAAGCCGCGGGTGGAAAGCTAGTATAGCTATAAACTATTCTACAGGAGCCTGTGTTCACACTAAGTTATATTACACTAATACAAATATAATGCAACTAATTAAATATGTAACACCGATTCAGGAAAACTAGTAATACGTATGTTTGATCCTCACAGACATATATGAAATTGCTACACTATTCACCATCAGCATTAATATTGTGCTAAAAATCTTGCTGTGCAAGTAGTTTATTTAAACAATACCAGAAACTTAGGTACTTTACACTTCACTAATATATTATATCTTTATGTTAGCTACTTTATATGACAAAAAAATACATAGAAGCAGGTGATCAGAGTCGAATCAAATTTGGTAAATATTTTTTTTTTGAAGTGAAACTTCTTTATCGGGGTTAGAAAAAAATTTAGTGTAACATTTTTTCGTTACGCGTGACATTTTTCCGTTACGCGCCATCTTGTTTTTATCCCTACCACGCGTGATTGACGTATTTCTGTAAAGTTGAATATAGTTAATTATTTTTTGAAAAATAAGGTCATAAAGAAGTTTCACTTCTTACGTGTGTACACTAGTACACGCACACATTTTTATTTTTTACATTAACAGGTAATAAACATGAAGCTAGCTAGCGCAGGAATATCAATGACTGTCGTGATACCCATTGACTTGCAAAGTCTTAACGACTTTCTGAACAACTTGGACAAACCAGACTTCTTTAGAAAAATTAAAAGAAGAATGCGGTTTGAACTTGTTGATGTTGAATTACCGAGATTCAAGATAAAGACTCCTATTGATTGGATGGATTCGTTGAAGAAGGTAAGAAAATAATTAAAATTAATAAAAATTTCTTGAAAATTGAAGATTTACAATGATTCATTAATCATCGCTGTTTAGATAAAATTTTAGTTTCATGTGAGTGATAGTTTGAATAAAACTTATCAATGACTGCATGTGTACAATTATTGATTTATCTCAAAACCTCTACTGTATACTTATTGATATAAAGAGAATAGTACCCAAAATAGCGAAAAGCAATAGACCCAAATATATTAGGTTTCTAATAAAAATATGTTTTTAGATTGGTTTGAATACAATTTTCGATAAAAACACCACGGGACTCGATACCATATTAAAGGAAACAGCTCCAAATCGGCACATCCACCTGAGTAAAGCAAAACAAAAGAACTTCCTGCAAGTAGACGAAATGGGGGTATTTCGCCAGCAACCTCAAGGTATTTAATAAATAAATGCTTACATTTTTAAAGAACTGTACTTAAACGGCCTCGTAGTAATAATAAAATGTGACGTCGGACGAAGAAAAAAAGATCAGTAGAATAGATGTAAAATGCCCCTCTATACAATCATACAATGGTGATAAGATTTCGCAATTTAAATTCGATTTTGATGAAATTTGGCACAGATAATCTTTAGACCCCGAGAAAGAACATAGGCTACCTTTTATTGCCAAATATGTACCACGGGCGAAGCCGGGGCGGACCGCTAGTAAGGTTATAAACAAAAAATATGTTTTGTCTACAAGAACTACTGCAATAATCTTTACCTTTTAAAAATGATATGCCTTATAAAGCGTACATAATATACCTAATATACATAAAATTGTAATAGAAAAGAAACAGTAGTTTCTTTTCTATTACAATTTTTAATCAAATATTTACAAACTGGTGAACATATTATATTATTTTCTCAAACTTTTCAAACTTTCTTTTTAGTAGGTATTATAGGTATGTGGGGGAAATAAATAAAAACAAAATAAAACAATTATTTATTTTATTTCAGAGGAACTCAAACCGAAACCAGCAGACCAACGCTTCGCGATGGAGGCGGTAGCTGACAGACCATTTTACTTCTGTATCAGCATGCATTATGATAGATCCGATTTATTAAACGTTGAAGACATCTTTAGTGGTATTTACTTTGGACCAGAATAAACAAATATTTAAAAGTTATTGATAGTTTTATTGTGAATCATGATACCTTGCTTTACATTTTGAAAAAGTGACATTTTATCATTTTTTTCTATGGATATAATAGTGTGTGTGTATGCGCACAATAGGGTACGCGGATGTGTGTGCGTGCGTGTTTTTGCGATAAGAGACACATCTGTGTGCGTGCGTGTGCGTGTGTGTGTGTGTGTGTGAACGCTCGATTATTTGTAAACATAGTCCACACTGTGTTTAAAATTACAACTCATTTACTTCTGCGTTTGCTACTGTCTACACTACAGTAACATAATTATACAAGAACTGAATATAAAATTAATAAACTATTACATTATTCTGACTTTAAATCACCTATTACCCTTTGTAAAAGGATTTATTCATGCAAATGTAGTACAAAATTAGCTATACAACTAGTTGGATCGTCACAAAACGTCGCAGGTCGCACAATGACAACTAATTACTAGTGGCACGTGACCCTACGTGTGTCTTTACAATACTTAGTACATGACCCTTTATAGGGCATAGGGTTGTCACGCAATTTTTTTTATGAACACAATTACAAATAAATAAAAGTAGAAATTGAATACTAAATTATTAATTATTTCATATAACGTCAGCTTCGTTTTGGATATAAAATTTCATGAAAATATGTTTTGCTTCAAAATAAAATCCTTTAAAAAGATACTTTAACTACATGAAATATTCTGAATTACATGTGTTACCTATAAAATAAAATAGTTACGTAAAATAATTACGTGACGCACACAATATTTGGCACTAAAATTAATCATAACTTTTTATTTAGTTTTTTAACACGTGTGAGAGTTTCGGTTATGTAGAAACTATTTAGTAATCTGTAGTTTGGGCTTCCAACTCCCAATAACTTTAATATTATCTTGTAAATGTTGCTCCCTTAAGAAAGGTGATAATAATATATCCCTTACCTTACTTACCTATTTAACACATAATATTTAGCGACGTCAGAAACTTTCAGACGACTTAAAACCGCTTCTAAACGTCACATTGCATTTTACATTTAAAACTAGTATTCATTATTGCCAACCCTAATAACACGTTTAAAATTACAAGCCATTCGGCCAATTACGAGCATTATTTGAGTAGAATGAACAGCTTATGGGCATTCGTAATATTCATGCAAAATGCGCCCATTTGTGTGACATACTGATATTTGAGCTCCTAATTATGGTAATGATAGGCGATAGATCGTTATCATGTGCAATATATTCTAATAAGAGATTAGGAGCTTCAATTAGTTAATATTAATAATTACCTTTTCCTCACGTTAACGCGTGTTCTGGATTGAGCTCGAATTTCTAAAGGCCGAAAACGATAAGTAAAATAGATATAATACAAATGTATGTTTACTTTAAGTAGACAATATTAGAATCTATTTACGATATCAATTAAATATCAAGATATTATAATGAATGACAAAAGACATTTTAATAGTACGTATAAACACGTATAAATTACATTTTCTTTTGAGTTCCATTGCTTGCTAAGAACATAGATTTATTTCATTAGAAGAGCCTAAAAAAAGTTAAATACGAACTAGATACTATAAATAGTTACTAACAACATTTTCATTCGATATATAATGAGAACAGAAATAAAAATATCTATTGTTGACTGAAAACAAAATCGTGCATCGACTCAATTCCACGTAATAAAGGTAAGTTTATAATAATTCAATAAGTTGGGGTCGAAAATCTTACGGGCCGTGACAGGTGGGGTCCCCGGGGTCTCAATTAGTTCCATACAAATAGCCCAGCCCGGATTGGCCCGGATCACGTCGGAATGACTTTATCACGACGAATTTGTAGGGATTTACTAGTATGGTTTGTAGTAAATTGTTTTATAGGAACGAAGAATTTAAATTTGCGTTTGTAAATAGGTTTTTTATGTGTAAGATTTACCTATACATAATAGGTCTGTGTATTTGAATTAAAAGGCATTTGAACTTTCATAGACCTGAAATAAATGTCGAATTTTAATATTACTTTTATTCAAAAAAAGGTGAAGCTTTTTTGTTTCTTCCCATTGTCAGCTATAATTATTGCGAATTTATTTAAAGGAGTGACTATGGCAAGTGACTATGGCACTTGGTATCGCAATCAAACTTATTGTGTCAATATGAAATATAGCTCAATTTAAAGCTTGATGTTAGTACTTTTAGAAACGATTAAAGTTTTTATGTAAATAAGCCGCAGTTCGCGACAACAATAGTTTTATTCAACACTTCAAAAAAATACTTTATCGAGTTTAAACTAACGATGAACGATAAGTTTTACATTTATTACATAGGTAATATTTTAATTTACAAGACAAATGTGAAAAGTAAATCGTAATAAACATTATTTCAAAATAAATAACGTCGAACAATGCGTCGAACACATTCATTCAACATTCATTTCAAATAGAAACTATGACATAATATGACGCAGGACGCTTGCAAGAGAGATAGATATATGAGTCAAAACAAAAACTTTTACTTTTATTTCTATTTATTCGGCATAATTACTACTTAATAGTGATAAATATGATCATTATAAACACAAATAGGAATTAACAATATCACGAACACGTGACACAACTAGGATTTTACCGATTCCATACGTGGTCATACATGTTTCAAAACACAAACTTTTACTATTATTTCAATTTATCCGGTATAATTAAGACTGAATAGTGATACATATGATCATTATAAATGCAAATAGGAATTAACAATATCACGAATACGTGGCACATCTAAAATTTTACCGATACCACCCGTGGTCATTCTCCTTTCCTTTTTTTAATAGAGCTTTTAAAAATACGCCACCATTATAATAGCATACAAAAATATCAATTTTACAAAGTATTAAAAGTACAAAATTCCGTATATTTCGAGTTCCAAGTATAAAAATCCAATATTCCTATTTAGAGTGACTGTAGCTCGTTTGCTAACACACGTTCAGCTGAAGTAGGCTTACCTGCGCCGGCTAGCCTCTAGCCCTGTCGTTAATTTGGATCTTACATAGTATAGAACATGCAGATACAAAGTTTTATGCCTGAAAATACAATGAAAAAAAAATTACAATTTGTAAAGGACCATAGTTAATGGATTGGGTGTAATGGCAATGAACATACAAACTAATTTATTTATTGGGTATGTATCGATTACTAAAAATGAAATAAAAGCCAACTTACAGAAGTCAGAATCATTAAAATATCTTTGCGTCTCACTATTTCATTCATGAAGGAATGATCATCAACTCGTCTTATCGCTCGCTCTATGTAGAGTATCAACGAGTTCAAACTCTTCAAATAAGAAACAAAGTTTTTATGCTTATAAAACAATGAAATATGCTTATAAAAATCCACATAGAATGTTTGATTTCTTAATAATCTGTCAGAAGAAAATGTTGTTGAATAAACAAGTAAAGAATCGTCGTAAAATTGCGTACTGATTATATTTTTAGTCTGTGGCACCACTAACATCAACGTCGCCTAGATGTGAAGTACTAACCACATTTAAATACAGTCTACAAAAAAGTGCTACGACACAAAAACTGAAACTGGGGACATGTGAAAAGATTTACTATTTAAATTTGTTCATTTAATAATATTATATCATTCAAAAAAGTTGAAGAATGTTTTTTAAAAACTATCCATATTAAACATTATACTATCGCTAAATTTACTACACAAGTAGCGTTTAGCTACTATTATGTATTCTGTGACACAAGTGTAATTTAAAATTGCAGTATGATATAGCTGTATAAGATGCAGTAACAATTGTTTTACTTTAAGTACTAAAAATAGAGTCAAGCCGCCCTAGAAGATATTATATTCAGTGCGCAACTATTAGTACAAACCATCTCTATTATATTTTGAAAAATATAAACATCAAATA
>CAJQZM010029257.1:0-10731 GCA_907164665.1 Colias nastes | reverse complement strand
GTAGGCGGCGAGGTTAGCGACACCAGGTGCTACACCAGGCGTGTAGGTGAATGCGGCCCTAAGTGCATCGTTGCTAGCAAGAGCTCCGCCGATGGCTGCCTGAGCGGTTTGCGCGGCGTCTATCGCTTGCCATTTCTGGTCTTCAGCGGCCCAGAAAGCTTCCTCGCTCCTCTCCTTGGCGAGATCTGTGCCTTCGATGATGCCCTCTTGTTGGTTCTCGACGGCTTGCTCGGCTAGTTCTCTGGCTTTGTCGGCGATCGAGCGGGCGTGGTCTTCGGCTTTTACCTAAGGAATAGAATAGAATGTTGTTACGTTCATGGATTCTTTTAGAGTTGACGTAGTGTATTTTGCTACTATTGAACGAGAGGAAATAAACTTTTAAACATAATTATTATGTATCAATTGATTACTGTTAAATGAAAGACTAGTTACTTATCGGTTTTTGTCACTTAACTTGTTTTACGCATCGAGCAATCTTACCAAAGATCAAATTTACCGGTACAACTCGATATACTTGCGATATAGTGTTACAATTATTGTAGTACTACTAATTCGTAGTTATCTAAATTTAGAATTTCAGTGAAAGAGCAAAATAAATAAAACGCAAGTTGGAAATAGTAGAATATTCACTGTTAGTTGCGCCCACGTTTCAAATATTTATGAATGATGCAATATACTAGTAAAGTGATAATATCTATGAATGTACAAAGTAAAATGTAAATTGTTCGTATTTAAATTAAATACGTATACATATGTAATTAAAATATTGAATATGTTAGAATTATTATGAACCTTATTTTCTTTACGGGATAACTTTTTATGCTGCGTAATTAAAAATACCTGTTCTTTTACATATCAATAGTTCTAGAGTACGCTTTAATAATAAACCACATATGCAATGAGACACATATTAACATCGAACTGAGAGATCCTAAGTTTGATTCTTTTTAGGTACTATGTAGAAGTTATTTTTACTATCTAGTACCAAAATACCTGAGCGTTAATAGCAGCCGCCTGCAGATCGTCAGCTGGTACCGGTACAGCCGGTACAGCTGAAATAGCCGGTACATGTACCGCCTGAGCCACTAGTGGTTGGAGCGGCACTTGGGCCAAGTAGGAGGGGGCTGCGGCCGCGCAGGCGAAGATGGCTGATAGAACCTGTTGAATTAAATATTATTTAATGTTATTTAGGGTCAATTTATACAAGCATAGAGTCAAAGAGTATCGAAGCATCTATGAGGATGATGTTTGTTGTGATTTCTGCTTGATTAAATTATTATTAGAGATAGGTGTTAAATTATGATGCAGTTTAATTGAAACTGCTTGGTCGGTTTGAATTTTGTTTTGAGTAGGTTTTTTGGTATGTGTGGTGGAATGTGTTTCAATCTGTTTATTTGTATAAAATTGAAAAAAAATGTAAAAAGTTGAAAAATAAGTAATTTTAAGCAAATAAAGTAGCTTATTTGTACGGAATCTTAGTGTTGCGAGTCCGACCGCACTTTACCTATTTTTTTTTTGTTTAAAATGCGTAATTAATATCGTTGTTAATAAAAATAGTATTCTTATAACTTTTTATACCTAAGTATTTTTAAATCATTTGACATTTGGTCATACATAGTAATTAGTAATATAAGCAATTACGATACACTGGTTTGCTGAAGGCTGTAGACTCAATTAGAATTGTTATAACCACTCTATATTAAATTTATTTCGTAAATTCGCATTTGCATTAAATAAAGCTGTTTTAATTGTGTTGCCCAATTTATTATGTAGAAGTTAATTGGGGATTAGACTGATGATAAAATTCGTAATGTTTCGACATTTGGCTAACAAAAAATTTTAAACTATGGTTAAGTTTTATAAATTTTGAATCTCATACGGAAGTATAGTCAAAGCTTTTGTAGAAATGAAACTGTCCTTTATGCATTTCAAAGAATTTAAAAAGTATGACGTTGAAGTGATTAATATTATTATTTTGAAATATGATATGGGTATTTTTGTAAAAACAAGCCCGGAAATGGTCAAGTATAGAACTCGAGATTAAACTATACGGTTAAGTATTAATATTTTTGTTTTGTAATTCAAAAATAACTTGAATCGTTCAAGATGTAGTTATTGAGATCCATGAAATACTACAAAAAAAAAATAAGCATAAAAAGTAGGAAATCATGAAGACAAAGATGTTTTTTTGTCAAATGATATTCGATCTATCGAAGAAAGAATAACTATCGAAGTTTTTTGTACCGCACCACACACACTTGAAACACATCTATACTTATAATAAATCTGTAGAGAGGCCAATTCTGTACATGAAATATATTTTAAAAAAAACTATGAAGGGGTGATAAGGGATCGCTACTGATGCCAAAAATGCAATCAGTAAAATTTTTGTCTGTCTGTCTGTCTGTCTGTCTGTCTGTCTGTCTGTATATTCGTTATAGAAACAAAAACTACACGACGGATTTTAACGAAATTTGGCACAATTATTCTTCATACTCCTGGGCAGGTTATAGTATACTTTTTATTACGCTAAGATCAATATGAGCAGAGCAGTGAAGGGAAATATTGGGAAAACGGGAGAAGTTACTCCATTTTTTAAGCTTCCGTCGCGTGTGCAGCCTTAATGGTAAAAGCTACATAGAAATCATGTACGACACAAATGTTCTTAAATTTATTACCTATTCAATAAAAAAAGAATCATGTAAATCGGTGTAGAAACACCAAAGTTATACATGAAATACGCTATAAGTCATCGCGCGTGAATACAGAATCATGCCATAAGGATTATTTTTGTGTATCAGTTGCCGCGTTCGACGCGCTTCGCGGTAATAATATACTAATATTATAAAGAGGAAAGGTTTGTAATTATGTATGTATGTATGGTTTTCACGCATAAACTACTGGACCGATTTCAAAAATTCTTTCACAATTTAGAAAGCGTCACTGAGCAACATAGGCTAGGTTTTATCCAGGAAATCCCACGGGAACGGGAACTATGCGGGTTTTTTCTTTGAAAACGCGGGCGAAGCCGCAGGCGGAAAGCTAGTTTTCACTAATAAGGTCACTGGCACTACACTAGAACTCGATTCCAAAAACAAAACAACCAATGTTTAAATTATTAAATTAATCTATTTTTAATCTGTATCGATCATGTCAAATTAAACTTCAAATTTCATATTTAATCTGTGTTAAAATTAAACGATGGTTTAAATTTAAGCACCGGTTATTTTGTTGGTAAAACTGTATTATAATACCAACCAGAACTCTCATCGTGGATGCTGGATGGCTACTGATTGATCTCATCACGCATCACACGGCTTTTATAATCGTCATTGTGAATATAGAACAGGCTGAATACTGGAGTCTCGTTTAATTAAAAAAAAAAGTAAAACGTCAACGCCCGAAGGCGGGAAGAATGCAGGAAGCGCGCGCTTTTTGACAGTCGAGTCGCGTCCGCCATTTTGGCGGCTTCAGGTTTGGCGCCATAAAGAGCGTATACAGACTATATCATGTGGATTCTCTTTTGATTTTTAATTTTTATACGTTTTTGTAGGTCAAAATTTTTTGTAAGAATTTTAAAATACGTTTGGTATAAAGTAAAGATGTTGAGATATGGATCAGTAGCCAAATATTATATATTAAGAAGTCAATAAACAACTAAAATAATGAGCTATTGAATATTTGGTAATTCAATTGACGTATCTTAAATTCAATTTGTTTATGTACACGTAGGAAAATTCTCGATTTTTCTTTGAAAACTGGTTATTTCATTATTTTTTTTAATTAAATCAACAATGTTGCCACAATTTACATAAAAGTATCTGTACTAGGGCGTGGATATGAATAATAAATAAAATTCCATATTAGCTGTGAACAAAGACACCTTAGCTGTATAATGTAACCAATTCGTATATTTCGTTACATTTCCTTAGTTTTTCTTTTCTAAAGGCAATTGTTTGAGTTATTTATGATGTTGTAAAACCCTTTTTTGACAATGTCATATTTACTGGCAGCTACAGTTCATAAAAGAAAAAAAAAGACGTGTGGCACTCGGGGACTGCCGCGGTAAAGCTATTACATAGCATGCCTTCAAGCCACACCTCCGAGCCCGTCGGAGTGGGGAGCGTGAGGTTTTTTCGTTACGGAATTTCTCGATTCGGTCTCCGCGCTCAAGGCCCGCGATAGAAGCTATGCAATAGCTTAAAAACATAAATCAGTAGCTATGGAATCAGCATAGATAATGTTCCAATTCTTAATTTAAATAGCTCAAAAGAAATGCGCGCCTTTATACATAAAAGGCGCCAATGAGCAAACGTACAAGCACTTTTTAGCAACATGTATGTATCGATTAAGGACGTGTACACACAGACATAATTTACCGCCATCTCTATAAAGATTAAATTGATATTGTCGTGTAGAAATGTCCGTATAAATTTATAAATGTCACGGGAATGTTTCAGTGGGCTTTTTGTGGTTATAGTTTTTCGAAAATGTCAGTAAGGGTGTGTGCATATGATGTGAAATGGATAGTGGGATACGTCATATTCTCAGATGTCAAATGATGATGTCAAATAAAAACTTACGCTTTTTGGGAATGTAGATTAAAATCCTTATAGAATAAAATATATTGTATGAAATGAATGATTTATTTTTGTATGCATTTCCTGTTCGACATGGGAAATTAAAATGTTATCTCAAAAAATGATATAAATTTTTTTGAAGATAATGAATTGCGCGTTTTGTTTCAGTATTGTGAAATAAGTTTATTAAGCCCAATTATTATATTGAATGCATATAAAATGTGTTGAATAAAATAATATTGAAATGACTACGTGACAAGAGCAGTGTATATAGAATTATAATGAATCAGCGTAATTATAATAATTGATACATTTGCGGTGGCCTTTGTAGGGAGAAAGGTTCGCATTTTCTATACACACAATTGTGGTTAACATTTAAAGTTCTAAGTAGAGTTAATTCTGTGAATAAGTACGAAATATTAGTAAGGTATTGCGAAATATTGCGTATATGATTTGCGTTTTTAACGAGGAATAGAAATAACAGTTTTAGATAACACCAATTAATATGCTGTTACATAAAATTAAGAGAGGAAAATATCTTAAAGTTGTATTGAATTTTCGTCAATATCTTTTATTAGAATTTTTAGACTAAACACCATCTATGACCAATAAGGGCGAAGCGTCAAAGAAAAATTTTGCAAAAGTTGTTAATGATATTTGTTTTTCAAAGCACACAAAATTGTAAAAGGTAACAAGAAAAACTAGGTCTATTAATGGATATTTCGAGTGAGCAATAAAAATTAAATGTCACGCGCCAGTGTGAACGCGCCCTAAGGATGACAGGACGAGTTTTAACATATGGTACGATCCTTAGTAGCTAAGTGATCGAAACGGTGAAGACACGTACAGTAAGCGCTACAATTAGCGAAGGGTAAGAGTGATTATTATTTGAAAGTAGGATAGTTAGTTCTTAGTGCAAGTATTCTGCCGCTGATGGGGTCACGGACGAATTCTACCTATACCCGTGGCCCTGTCGTTGATGCGGCTTGACGGAACACAGTGGGGTTTTGGTCGGTAGAAATCCGACATAACCCACGGCCTCTTCCCCGGAGGATTTCCCCACTTACAAAAAAAAAAGTGCAAGTATTACCTATGTACTAGTAGGTACCAGAACCCAGAACTAGTCTATTAAGGGGTTTGGGTACTTTTTAATTCTCTAATTTACGGTATTCGTACGGGAGCTAGCAACGTTAAAAAAAAAGTCATTTTAGTATAGTTGGGTTTTTGATATACTGTTTCTCTTGCTATTTCGGTTAGAGTCCGGGCTGTCTGGCTGGCCGCAGTGGTTGCGTTTATTAGTGCGCATCTTATCTGCACAGGAAAATATCCTTAATTTAAAGTCATTTTTTAACGCGTAATTTTTAATCTTTTGCCTTTAGATAGATCCATCAGACATAAATTTTTTATTGCAAGACGTTTTTTTCGTTGTTAAATAGGTGCCAGACGCAATTTTTTATTAAAATAATTAAAATGTCATCGAAATAAGTGAAATTCTATCAAGATGAGTCCGCTTAAAAGGTAAGTAATAACTTTATTATTTATATTACATTATCCTTTTTTAATACTTATATTGAATAATTAGTAAACTAATATTTTTAATAGATGGTTTCATATTTATTACACTTTTGGGTATAAATATGAATTTGATGATATTTGTATTTTCTAGTGTTTGATTTTACGCGAGTATTATACATTTAGAAATTAAAGACTCGGGAATATAATATAATGAATAAAACGCGTTTAAAATCCGTTAAAAAGTCTTTAATTTCTTGATGATATCTGGTTTTTATCAAGTTTACATTAACGTCCTATTTGAGGTTCGTTGGGAAAAGAAGGCACCATGGTAGATTGTTGCAAAAAAATTGTAAATAGTAAAATGAATATTATATATAGTATAAGTTACACAGTGATTACTTATCCTTCACGGGGACTCATCTTGATAGAATTTCACTTATTTCGATGACATTTTAATTATTTTGAAATAAAAAATTGCGTCTGGCACCTATTTAACAACGAAAAAAACGTCTTGCAATAAAAAATGTATGTCTGATGGATCTATCTAAAGGCAAAAGATTAAAAATTACGCGTTAAAAAATGACTTTAAATTAAGGATATTTTCCTGTGCAGATAAGATGCGCACTAATAAACGCAACCACTGCGACCAGCCAGACAGCCCGGACTCTAACCGAAATAGCAAGAGGAACAGCATATCAAAGAACCAACTATACTAAAATGCTCACTTGTCAACGTTGCTACCTCCTATACGATATGGGCTAGTGGCGTCGTGATGACATTTCGCGGCCACTGATGAAACTTGTCAGAAAAATCTTATAATAAATCATCTAGATTCTAGGTAAATGAATAATACAAAACCAAATATCTCTGTTCCTAATACGTTTCGAGATTTGTGTCCATAATAACTTTTGCTTACAATATATCGCTCTTTTAAAATATCCAAGTTTCATCACTTGCCGCGAAAGTTCATCACGACGCCAACTTTACCCAAACCCCTTTGTATCGTCGAGCTTTTTACAAGCTTTTACCTAGTTTTCATTCCCTGTAGGTATAGATAAAATTATTGCTCATCTACAAGAAAAAAGGCATAGAATTCTGATCTTCCAATGCTAGTTTGTCAATCAGTCAGTAAACGATTTTTATTGTTGTGACAATAAAGATGAGCTGAATATTTATTTAATCTTATCAAGTGTGATTTTTCCTTTTTATTGGGCTTCATGAACCTTGATCTTTTCAGTGATGAACCTTCACGCTAACTACGACGCTAATGATTGTATCGTATATTTACTTTAAAAGATAAGCATCATGATTAACACGATTTATTTTTAATGTTATTACAATATCAAATTTGCCTGTTTATCGTTATTTTTAGGACATTTTCTAATTCAAGCAGCTCGTTGTTTTTGATCATGAAATTGAGAGTTTTCTTCTATCGAGAAGATTTTATAGATTACTGTATACTTTTACTAGATATTAGACTGTTTTATATTTTTATTCGAAAATATTACCTATATGACAGAGTGAAAAATATTGAATTTCACAATATTATCCAAACACATAAATTATAAGGAAGATAACAAATCCGCGGAAGGAATCAGTTTAAAATTTTTGTTATTTATAGAGTTAAATATCGTTAAAATAACATTTTAATTAATTAACCACATTCTTGTTCATTCGCAGCAGATTCGCAGCAGATTTAATAATAATTTCATTAATAATCAGTTAATTATAGTATTATATGAATTTACGAGTCAGTTCAATTCACGGCGTAAACTGACTGGGAATAAGAGGTCATAATACGGCCCCTGACCGAATTTTCCTCGCCTTCCTAACCTTACATTATACGATTTAGGATAGTAACCTTCTTCTAATCATCCATTAATAAGCTATTAATAAATATAAGCACGTTGTCTGTCTGTCAAGTTATAAAATATAGAGTACTAGATTTCCGCCTGCGGCTTCGCCCGCGTTTTCAAAGGAAAACCCGCATAGTTCCCGTTCCCGTGGGATTTCCGGGATATAACCTATCCTATATGTTAATCCAAGTTACCGTCTATATGTGTGCTAAATTTCATTGTAATCGGTTCAGTAGTATTTGCGTGAAAGAGTAACAAATACACACACACATCCTCACAAACTTTCGCATCTATAATATTAGTAGGATTTTACCTTCCCGTCCCATAAAGGTACAATTACAAGGTCCAAAAATGATTGTCACATCAAGGATTTACATATTTTAATATGAAGTTTTTATTAATACATATATATAATTTTTGAGTAAACTCATGTAAGATTTTTTTTTTATTTAATGTAAAAATAACTTTTACTTACTAAAGGAATATTTAGACTATTTGTGCTATTTTCATTATGTTATTGATAGTGTTAATTTTTTTTCAGTAAAATAGTACATGAGAATGATTTATGTGCTATTTATAGTGCTAAGTAACCTTGATTTGTTCGCAGAAAAATAGAGTTCAATGTCGATACAAAATTTAGCAAAATAACTTTAATTCAGTCATTTTATATTAATTTTAATCCTTCGTAAGCTCTGTCCGTATAGCAACACATACCTACTAAACGCAGACGTTAAGATCATATAGTTAAGCTATCTTGTTGTAAAATAATTTTCAAAATCAATCAATCCTTTTTCTGCAACAAACTCACAAACATACAAATTTTGAAACGTTGTTTACAAGCAAAATCCCCAAAAAATATTATCATCAGCTGTCGTCATATGTCGATATCAAAAATGCAGTCGAATTGTGAACCTCCTCCTTTTTTTGAAGTCGGTTGAAGACGTAATAAATAATAACAGCTATAAACTCACAAAAGAACTATTTGTCCTACCTCTTCATTACGTAAATTACAAAATCCTAAAAAAAGAACCACATAGCGTAAAAAATCGATAGCAAACTCGTGATTTCATCGAGACATTGAAAAAAATCGATTTTCCCTTTCATTCGAACTTGACCCGTGATGCGCGGTCGTTGACCGCACGGAGATGCGTCAGCCATTGATACACACACGTCACACATACATACGTAGGTATATATGAGTGTGTTAGCGGTTTTGTTTTGTCGTCATTTGATAGATGACGTTGCGTCATTGTGTTGTTAGATGTGACGTAGTGATAGATAGAAATGTGTGATGTCTGTTTTGATGTACAGAATGAAGGATACGGTTTTGATGAGAATTTTACTGGGATATAGCTCTGTTATTGTTTGTTGGTTTTGACTTTTGATGAACAAAATGGTGGATTAGATATTGGCGCGACTTTAGCTGGTGTGTAGATCCTATCATGAGCAAGTTTTAGTGCTGTTTTTAGAAAATTCATTCTTTAAAATTAAATTTTATACACACACACACAGAGATACACACATGTATTTACAACTTGAACTTGAAAGAACGGTACAGCAAAAACGAAACATATACACTCCAAATATGTAAATCAAAATATTCATTATCATAATATATGATGAGTATGATTCATGGTGATGACTGATGACATTTGGTAAATTCTACACTTGATGAAAGACATGTTATAAACATATCATCAGCCAAAAAATTAATAGATATTCGAATAAGGGAATTTCGATGATACTAACATAAATAAATAATTAACAACAATTATTTATTTTTATTTTCAATCGGAATTAAACTTTTTACGTCAATAAAATATATCTTCTTGCAATACTGAAAGATAACTCAATTATATCTATACAAAGGCTATTTAGAACATCAATTGAACGGAACGGTAATAAAAACGCGAAAAGAAAGACTTATGTAATACTTTTTTATCAGTGCTGCCAGACAGTTGGTACATAATTAAATTTGTTAAACGTTTGATGCCATTCGGAAGATGAATGTTAAACAGTTGCAACTTTTCAATTGTAACAATGCATTTTTGTGACTTGTCTTCGAGTGATGTTTTCAATTACTTAACTTACTAATATTATAAAGAGGAATGATTTTTGTGTTTTTTATATTGTATTGTGACACGATTTTTCATCGTATGTGAAGGGAATTTGCTTAGACATGTAGGAGAAGACGATCTATTCCTAAACCTTAGATATTTCCTTAAAGGCATTTCTTTTGACGTGACAACGTCTTAAATTAGGTTGCGGCTGGGAGTCACTTATGAAAAAGTGTCGCTCGGTAACGTTACGATGAGTCACCGAACGAGAGAGAGGCCCGCCGAATGCCTTGCGTCTCTCTCCCACTCAACTATGATCGAGAAAAAGACGTTGTCACGTAAAATCTTCGCCCGTAAAACCGACTTTACAGGCAACCATTTTTTTCTGATTTTTAGTTAACATGAAGTAAATTATTATATTACCTACTAGAAATTATTTACTAAGATTTCCCTAAAGATAATTTTTGTTTTTTTTTTTGTAGAGAAATTTAAACGTAGAAATCACGTAGTCAATAGGTCATACATGACCTAATTATAAATTAATTTGCCTAACAGTTCTATAAAATTCTCTTGTAGTTTTTTACATATTCCTAATTATAAATTAATATCCACATGTATGAAATTCCCGTATCATACTTTTTATATACAAAACACACTCATTCATGCATTGCACGCATTTACACAATGGCAGAATACTTCAAATATAAATTTTGACTTTGATTG
>CAJQZM010029254.1:0-14971 GCA_907164665.1 Colias nastes | reverse complement strand
CAGGCGGTACCCGCGCGCCGCGTCCACGAGGTAGTGCTTGCAGCGGTCGCGCGCGCGGTACGAGATGGCGTACCCGAGCGCGCGCTCCGACACGCGCACGAGGAAGCTGCCCGCGCCCGCCACGCGCAGTGCTGCTTCCGCTTCTGATCGGCTTGTTATGCCTGTAAGGGATATGTTGTAGTAGACGATTAAATGCGTGTGACTGTGTTGTGCGTGTGTGACTGTGTAGTAGATTGCGTAAAACAATGTTGAAGGTTAGAGGGTAGGGCATCCTGGGCCTAAACAAATGGCAGAAACGCTAATAGAATAAAAATCCCCTATCGATAGAATTGCCAATAAGCTTTTGATGTTTTGCTAATAGATCGAACACTTTGGACAAAAATTTATTTTACCAGCTGAAAATTGGTAAAATTTTTAAAAACAAAATAAATTAATAAATGATCTATTCAAAATGTCAACGTTTGTGTATTATGTTCGTTCGTGTTTCTAAATTCATTCTACGTACCATGAAACCAGTCAACTGGTTTGTTCTCATCAAACACGCCGCGCGGGAGCTCGTGCGTCCTGAACCACTCCACCACCGCTTCTCTTGTTAGTGGTTTGCTTGCTGCCACATTTTGTAACTTTAGTAAATGCGGCTTGAAGGACCAAAATTAGAATGACATAAATCCAGCTCAAAGGACCAAACTATTTATTAAAAAATACCAACTTAGTGAAGGTTCGACCACAGTTATACTGTCAATTATAAACAAAAGAAGCATTCAATACACGGATAGAATTAAAGCCCAGCCAAATAAAAAATCGAGAGGACCTCGGGCAATTTTGAAATTTTATAGTAAGTTATTTTGGAATAAAATTTATTGTTATAAAAATATAGTAATCTCGCAAACTTAAGTTTAAATTTAATTTCGAAGAATAATTTTTAAACGTCCAGTAACATGAAAAGTAAAGAACTAACCCTGTGTAGGACAGACCGCCTCAGGTTCAGCACTGCGGCGGTGCGCCTCTCGCGCCGCGCGCGCTATCTCACGCATCGCTGCTTCTGCTTCTTTCGCTTTACGCTCTGGAAATGGATAACAATTATAAGCTTTTGTTTCTTGATCTCTCTCTTCTTTTATATTATCAACTATATAATCTGTTTTACATAAAAATTAATTACCTAAGTAATTAACTTTTATGTAAGTATACAGTTTCTTAATCGAATAGGTTATTTATCTCACGTTGTTTTTAATTATTGTCTGTACCACTGTCATACGTATCATCCAGCTCAGCCATACATTCATTTATACTATTCTCCGTTCTATTAAATGTCCTATAAACCTTTCGTTAACCAACAGTAGGGAAGGGCTCGAATTCACCTGCTGGTGCACAAGCTTAGCAAGCAAGATCTTGCACTTCGCCTGCTGTTGCCAGTTAAGCTACAATATAGTACCCGTTCGCATTATACATGTGTCCTGTTGTGCTTGCAGCTACCCGCTAAGCTAAGACGCTGCTTTCCTAGAAGATGCCCCCTAAAATTATCACACGTACCCTGTTCCCGCCACACCGCATCATCGTCCCTCGCCTGCAGCTGCGCGTCCCTCAGTGTACGAGCCCGCCTGGCTCTCAGCCCGCGCAGTATGTCACCCGCCCGCGCGGCCGCCACGCGCCGCTCCCACGCTGCTACGCGTAAGCTCACCCCGTCCCCGCGGCATACGTTCGAATCCTTGATCATATAAAATTGTATGTTACGCTCAAATATCGAAATCACTCATTATATTCCTTGAAGTACGAGGATGGTTCTTATGTAGAGAAAACGTAAATATGTACCACGGGCGAAGCCGGGGCGGACCGCTAGTTAATAATAAAGACCATTAGTATGTTGTGCTTTTAAGATTTCATAAATATACCTAAATGGAAATTGGAAACTATAGATATTACGCCACAAATTATATATGAGTTCTTACAAATATTTTTCTGTCTATAGTAGTCTAATGAACTTATAGATCTTATCTTTTGATCTAATCTTAGCTTTTGAATAAATTTGTCAAGTTTATCTGTCTATTTAAATTACTTGTTTATACGAGATTAACAACAAAAGCTCATAATGGCATCGAAAATCTATTGTAAAAAGAGATGAACATAAATAATATTGCGAGGAAATGGAAATTGCGGAACTTTCTTGTACCTACGTCTTACACGGCTATAAATACGGTATCGGATCTGTAAAAAATTTTCCCCGTTATATATATCATTTATTGCGATGTAAAACAGGGAACATAGTAATTATGCGAAGTTCGTGAAGCAATGCATTCGAGCAAAAAATTGCTCGAATGCATTGTGGTTACAGTAAAAGTGCTATAACGTGAAATTCGTGTTGTGACAATTTTAGATAAACCACAAAGCTAAATTCGTGGTTTGACCGACATGTTATTCTACCACAACTCGTTGTGGCAATGTAGAAAAGCCAAGACACGTTCTGAACATTAATTGGTTTACCATAACAAGCTTTACGTGCTTTTATTACTGAAAACAATTTTAAATTCACACCTATTTCTTTTCTTTTATTGTCTTATTTACGTGATGTATATGTAGGTCTTACGGACGTAGAATAACTAAAATAAAAGCTCACCTGAATATCTTTCTTCCCCTCAATAAAGTTGAAATGCAGTGTGTTCTTCTTAAGGTCCAGTTTGATGTCATCACAATAGTTTTTGTCCAAGTCCTTCTTGCCCTCTGTGTCCAACTCGTCCATCTTCTGCCGCAGCTCGTCCACGGTACAATACAGGTCCAGAGTGTCCTCTAAACTGTCCACCGTTTTCGGAGATAAATCAAATTTCTGTAACAAAAACACGTAAAATAAGAATATAAGCTTTTTAAGTGTGACCTTTGTGAAGTATGTATTTTATTAAATTGATCAAAGCTTTTTGCTAAATTAGGAAGAAGTAAATGGATTTATTTATGGTAAAAAACTGAATAATAACGAACGAATGGATATTTGTATGAACATTGGTTTTTGAACGATTATGTGAATTATAAGATAATACGCTAGATGCGTTTGTTGATCAAAATAACTGCACCTTTAATTTGATTATAGAAGTACGATCTAATAGGAATAAGTACATAATATTAACTGACTACCATTCGTTAAATGAAAATAGGAGACCATTCAACATTTTACATGCTTATTCTCTATCAATTGTGGTATTTTAAGCCAAACATACTTGTTCCAAGCTGTCCAGCGGTTTATAATCAATGAGATGTGTGAGCTCCTTCTCAACGGACTTGCGCAACTGGTGTGCCTCCTCTCTGGCTTGCGCAAGCGCGCGCTGCCTAGCCTCCTCTGCCAGGATGCTCTCGATTGACTGGTCATCTGGATGTTCACCCATTACCCAAACCTGTAACATGAATGCAGAAATATTAGCTTATATTTATCATTTTTCATTCATGCTAAGAGCGGACTGCTGGATTCATATAGACATGAAACAATTTCCTACTAAGTATTTATTTAACGTTCATACTTTTGCCCCCATATTCCTAAAGTACCTCAAATATCTGCCGCTGGCATGTAACAAATAAAATCTCAGCTACAATAGAATTTGTACAAATTATGAAATTAACTACTACAATTTTAGAAATATTTATTTATTTATTATTTACATAAAATACGAAACATTAAAAGATGCGATACATGGCATAAAACTGCATTCCTGATTAAAAAACAATCAATATTACTGTATACCCCATTATAAATAAGACGTAACTTACCCAAGGCTCCCCGTCTTCCCCTTTCAGAAACTGCACTTGTTTCTTCCCGTTGAATTTTGGTCGTTCGATCTCCTCTTTGCTCACTTTCTCGTCCCAGACTTGCCAACGACGCACCTGAAATATTATAAGCATTAAATATAGTTTTAATTTTATTATATGACTTTATAAAGGATTTTGGTCAATAAAATTCTAGCACGTACAAATAAACTACATTTCCAAAAACTCTTGATAGATGGCGTGAGGTGTTGGTGTTTGATGGAATAGTAGCGGATTTACCAGTTTATAGTTACTGCCTCGTATTCATGGTGAATACTATTTATTAACTCTACAATATTATGTTCACAGTGTTACCAATAACATATTGACAGCAACTTCTCCACAAGTTCATTCAACTAATTTTCAAAGATGTTCCATGAATACGGGGCTTTTCAGTTTAAATCTTGTCTGAGGACCATCTTATATTTAATCTTTTTTTATTTCGTAATTTGATAAAATGCTATTATACTTTGGAGTTACAACATATTAAATTGCAAACTGCGAATGCTCTATTAAATAGTTGATAAAAAGTAAAGCATGCAACATTCTCAACATTAATTTATTATGCTACATATACGTAAAAACTACTATAATAAAAATGCCACACCAGCCACATTGCTAATCATAATTGCAATAAAGATTTCAAACATCAAATCGAAACTAGTCGAATCACATTTTTCAAAAGTTGCCATGCGTGATTATGTCAAAATATGAAAGATTATATTTATTGTTAGGTTGAGCCGGTTCATTACGAAATCGGCAACACCGCGTGTAATGAGCCATGGACTATTTGTCCGTTTGACAGGTAGCAGACAGGAATTAGAGGTACCTAAGTACATAGTTAAAATTTAAAAATAACGGTAAAATAGCTTTCTCGCTTGTATGTTGTATGGAAAATGTAACTATTTTGTGCTAAGTATACATATGTATGGAACAAACTTTATTAAAATTATTTTTCGCAATTTTTGTTGACACTTCGTAGAACAATTTTCTCAAATACATTAATTGAATAACAAAATCATTTGACCTCTACCAAACTTAATCATTTTTTAATTTTTATAACGATTTCGATGCTTATTTTTTAATATTATTTAGCATATTTTGATCAGTACATTATGCAATGTTTCAGACCTTGGTCAAACGTAAATCTAGTGTTCGATTTTAAAAGGTCTTTGTAAAAACTAGTTTCTATGCTTCCCAATTAATAGCATACATTTTTTAAGCTATTGCATAGCTTCTATCGCGGGCCTTGAGCGCGGGGACCGAATCCAGAAATTCCGTAACGAAAAAAACCTCACGCTCCCCACTCCGACGGGCACGGCCGAGGTGTGGCTTGAAGGCATGCTTTACCGCGGCAGTCCCCGAATGCCACACGTCTTTTTTTAATACTTGGCTATTATTTTTGAAAAGAATAGGGTTACCTACAATTTACAACAACAAAGGATGATCTATTTTTTGGATGTATTTAAAAGAAACGGAAATATTTAGCAAATGTTTTAAACCTTTTTTTTTTTGGAGACCGAGCATAATATCTTCATAATATAATTAAATATTGATCCATAATACTTAACAAGTAGGTGATTTTATTTCAGTTTAATCTGCAAAGCAATTTAAATTGAAGTTCGCATGATTTACCAATAACTTTCGATCATGTAACTTCCTCTATATTATTTATTTAACATCTAATAATAAATAGTAGTAACTTACTGGCATTATAGAAGTGAAGGGTAATTTGAAATTGTCTAAGCCCAGACCTTGAGTACCTATGCGGATTTACCGGTTATTTTTAGCGAACAATGATACGTGTCGAACAACCGTAAAATCGGTAAGGATATCGACTAGGTACTAGTTTCGTAAGCTTAAAGTTCAATAGATTGCAATTATGTAGAGATGTTAATTGCACGTTTATGTGATAGTCAAATTATTCTAGTACATATATAATAATGATTCACTCGTATAACTTCACGGATAACCAAATTTTCAACTGTGTATAAGTCGTGATAACATTTTTTTAGATATAAAAAATTTAAAAATACTTAGGTACTTTCTATGAAGAAATTGTCCGCCACTCTTCCACCCGAGTTGACTTTATGTAGTTTTAAAAATTGTCATAAATTAATAATAATTAGTAGTTATTATCCTAATGTAAGCGAAGACAATCCAACAGCAGATAAACTATGGTTCAGTGTGTTTATTGTGATTAAAACACGGATTTCTTTTTTCACTATAGATTATAGAATAAAACTATTTTATTTAGATCCAACAGAACTAAAATGTGCTGACCTGTTCTTCTCTCATCTTGCAGAAGAGCGTCTGCTTTTGGGTCTCGTCCAGCTCGGCGAGGATCTCCGGGTCCACCCACATGTCTCGCAGGATCTGCTGCAGCATCTTGCTGGCTCTGGAACAATGTGTTGGAAATTAATTAAAATTTTTATTCTTTTAATATCATAAAAGAAGCAAAACTAATTAATAAAGTGAAATAAAAGATATACTTAGAGGAAACATGGATATAACAGAAAAAAAGGATGAAAGTAAAAGAAAATTAATTCTACATATTATGGCTAAAGTTTGCTTTGATTCCATTGACACAGCACCTTATAGAACAAATTAAAAAAAAACAGTATTAAGTAATTTGGTATCTATAAATTCTATATTCGAAACAAATTCAAAACAATTGCATGTTCAAATATGTTGAACAGATTGTGGTTAATCCATCTTTATTACGCAACACTTAACAATACTAAACTATTGCAATTCCATAAAAAAGCCTTTATCCTTTCGTCTCCGAGCGTAACGAATAACCTTAGAAATATTAGAAAACGACAAGTCTCAAGTCAACATGTATTTGTGCGAAACTAAGTGAAATCTTTCTGTAAACAAACTAACTGTTGACGAATTTTCTCGCGCCTATTCTGTTTACATACCAATGATATTTACGTGGTTCAGTTTGGTTTTAAAGACAGAATTATTTGCTTCGCAATTTCATTCATTCGCGGTAGTTTTCTATACTACAGCATCCTGAAAATGCTTCGGAATTTTTCCTGTAATAATAATAAATCAGTTAAGATATACCTAATGGATCCCTTCACACGTGGGTAAATACGAGAAATGTCTTTAGACAAACAAGTGAATTTTTAAAAATACAAATAATCCATCGATGATTCCAGTACAATCATGACAGAGTTTCCGGATAAAATTTGACAAGGAACATTTTCACACAAAGCGGAGAAAAATAACATTAAAAAAAGTCATAAATCATATGATTAACAATGAATAAACAGTTTTCTCTTATGATAATACCAAGATAATACCATCTCCACTGATCTGACTGTCAAAGATATGATAAAGTGCCTTGACATTGCAAAGATAAAGTTTAAATATACGGAAATCCCCTTGAAAATATTATTATTGGAATTATTTTTAGATAAAGTCGATGAATTTTGCATATTATTCATACTCGTAGATGCATTTTAATCAAATCATCGCGGTGTTTGTAGTTATACTCCTTCGAAACAGCTTGATCGATTCTCGTGAAATTTTGTCTGAGCGACCCCCCTAAAATATAAAGGTAAGGACTAAGGCAGAACAACGTTTGCCGGGTCACCTAGTAAATACATATAAGCATATAATAATAAACTTAGGTAGGTACGCACGTAATTTGTTTAGTCTTATTTTTTATATTTATGATCTATCCTTCACGGTTCACCTTTCCTCTCATTTAATTTCTCTCCGTACGTCCTGTTGTCTGGAAGAAATCGCTGCATAGCGATAAGACCACCAATTGTTTAAATGTATTCTTAGGTTAAGTATTATTGTAATAATTCTAAGAGCATAAAATTTAATAAATTCCCATATGTTTTCTCTTACAAAACAATCTGTTTTTCTGTTCTCCAGTCACCATTTATAATTAATATTGAGGACCACTTCCACTATTCTGACCGCCTCCTTGGTACAGTGGTTGACGCGTGAGCGTAGCACCGAGGGGTCCTGGGTTCGATTCCCGGTGGAGACGAAGAAAAAAAAATGTCTCGGTCTGGTAGGACAAAGAAGGCTGATCACGTACTTGTCCCTAAAGAAAATCGATCAGTGAAACAGATGTATAATGCATCTGCCCCTTACCCCACTAGGGGACATGGGACTTCAGTTCCACTATTCTATGAAATATGTAAATAGTAAACATTTTCCAATGTTTATTTTTGCCATTTAAACGTGTTATAACAACATTCGATGGTTTATTGTTTACATTCCACGCAATATTTTAGTATCGTCATCTCAAATATGTGGATATAAAAGAAACTGTGTTTATTCAGCTTTTAAACTATTTATATGCAAAAATTTGACACAATTTACTTAATTAGCAACCTTGCTAATCGAAAAGGTATATTAAATTAATGAATTTATAAATAATTTTTATTATCTAGTATATAGCGACATTTTTCATTTGATGATTATTTTAATATGCTGAGTGATGGGTCTGTGTATCCACATATTTAGAGAGTGCTTAATTTAAATAATTTTGTGCCAACATACATTCATGTATTGTAATCCTTCTGATTTTTCAGGTTGTCTGGTAGAAATCGCTTACAGCGATAAGACCGCCCTCTGTACATATTATAACTTGTATATCGCTCTTATTTTGTAATATTGTATTTATTGTGCAATAAAGAATTTTTCATTCATTCATTGTAAATGTTTTTTTATTTAAATTAAGTACAAAAAACAGTTATTTAACGGTTTTTTAAGATCAAATAGGCCTATGTATTAATAACACTTTCAAATAGGTATTATAGGAAAGAATGAGTCAAATGTGTCATATGACTAAAAAAATTCTATGTCAACAGTCCCGTTCTTTAACAGGGAATGAATCACGCACGTCGATCGTTTCATAGAAATGTAAAGAATAAACAATGGGACATAAGTGATAAGTACGTGACGTTTGCATTGTGTAGTTTTATGACAGGAACACAGAGAGCCATTGAGCAAGCGCCCTGGAATTCGTGACCACAGAGTAAAAATCGAACTGTCATTGTGGTTTGGCGGGAATTGTTTCATAAGTTCACTGTGGAAATTCAAAGACAATGATGAAAATGGAACTGTCATTGCGAGTTGGCGGGAAATATACAAATTTTGCATTATGGCCAAGAACCGTAAAACTTTTGGGCTATTGGTGTGGATTTTTTTTGGGTTGACGAAAAACAATATACGTATTATACATTTTTTTTTCTGAATAATTATTTATATAATATGCACAAATACGTAACCATGTGTCTACTGTATGAAACTTGTTTCATATGTGGGTATCTTGTTATTTGTCTCGTATCCAAATTCAAAAGATATCTTTAATGTACCCACATAATAGAGCTTTTCAAGATAATGAAAACACGAATAACTACTTAGCAGCACGGGTGAAAGTATGGTGCTATGATAATGTTTGAAGATAACAAAATATCCATTGTATTCACACACCTTTTTTTCTTTCTTTCGAAAATAAAAACATCTGAAAAAGCTCTGCATACTAAATTTAATTTTAAATGGTTAAGTAGTTTTTCAGGTAAGTTTTATATAAAAGACAAATTAATGTGCAGTTTAATGTTCATAATGTAATTAACAGTTTAAAATTGTATAATATAGATAGAGAAGAAATATAGACCTTCTCTCATTATAATAAACTAGCTGCTCCGCGCGGTTTCACCCCCGTGGCCCCACTCCTTTTGGTCGTAGCGTGATGATATATAGCCTATAACCTTCCTCGATAAATGGGCTATCTAACACCGAAATAATTTTTCAAATCGGACCTATATATATACCTAGTAATATACCTAGTTCCCGAGATTAGCGCGTTCAATCAAACAAACACTTCAGCTTTATAATATTAGTATAGATTACAGAAATATTTGAATTGTTAATTTGAAATTGATGCGTCGATGATATCAGTCCAATAGACTTATTCAATTTTAATTATTTTTTTTTATATACTAAAAATTTATAACAAATATTTGCTACATAGGTACGAGTATTGATACGCTCTTTTACAAAACATTTTTCACGGGTCTTCCAAATAATATGAAATGCAACATTTTCTATAAAACTAATTTGAGTTAATAAATAAAGAAACGTAGCTTTAACATATGTTTTTATATTAATACATAATTATACATATTTACATATTCACTTGTTTCAAATCCCTCTAAGCCAAGCGTCGCACCTAATTTATCTGCATATAATATTACCTTACAAAAAGTAGTCCAAGGCAAAACTAATATGTACAATCCTTTTGTCCCGAACAATATACTCATTTGTAACATTTCTATACAACTCGTGACCAACACACAGACACCATTATCCATCATTATATCTATTGTTGCGAGAGTCACGTCGGAGGATTGCACTTATGCTTTTGTATTCCTTTGAACTATGTTGGTGACTTTAGCCACAGATAATATAACTATACGTATAACTAAATGTATTAGTTCATTGTTTGGTGTTTGTTAAGTTTTTCAGAACGTTCTAGTAAATTCAGAAGAGTAACGCAAATTTTGTGTAAATTGATTTCAAGCATGCGATTTGAAAACGTAGACAGAAAGGCTCCAATCGTTCTTCCTATAAAACACCAACAAAGCTAACTTTGAATGACATTATAACCTGAAGACGTGAAAAGCAGGTTTAATTTTTATTTATATCATTACAAACTACGCATGAAAACATCAACATTGCAGTGAAATATTATATAAATTTCAGTTCAAATATAAACGCTAACCAGTATTACAGGTTAAATTATTATGACTCATTCCATAACGGTCGGATTTGTATAATCTGTACGCCCCAAAATACGTAATCTTCTATAGTAAAGACTAAAAGTGAAGGTGACGAACATGCAGACTGCAGTCGTTTAGAAACTGGTTCTCTTGGCTGTATAATGTTGTTTCCTTAGCCGGTGTAGCGAAGACAAAACTTGCCGCGCCTTTTGACATTTGTTTTTTTTTTGTTATGTGCCTGTAACCATTTCAAATCTTAGTGTTATCCAGTATCCTCAGTTATCCTATATATTTGTAATAAAGCCTATGATTATTATAGATCAGTAATAATTTAAAATTTTAACAGTAATTTGTTATTATTTAATTCAATTGTTACAATTTTATGAAAATTTTTAATTTGTTTGATTTAAATGTTACAGCCACATTGAGATTTATTTTAAACAGATTTACTTTAAGCCTTAAGGCTTAAGCCTAATTTATGATTCGTACGTAACAATTTTTGTTATTGGAATCCCATTTCCTAAGCAAAGAAAGCCTCGCCTACAAGTGAACGACTGGGCGCGGCGGCTCGTCAAGGACATAGCACAAAGGACTTGGCGGGCGATATGACTTGCAAATACATACAGTACTTAGAGCTTTGAGTCGTGATATTATAACGAGAAATAAATACATTATAGATATGTATTATAATAATCTAAAATAAGTTACACGTAGTAGTAGAAATTATTGATCTTGACATTCTTTGAAATAAATAGGTACTCTTTTTCTGATTTTTTTTCTATCGTTTATAAACCTTGTTATCATGATGGCCGCGAAGATAATACTTATTATATTAAATTAAAATATTATAATCTGTGATAATGAAAATAGGTTAAGTAATTTAAAATTTTTACCTTTATTTTTTTTTTGTAAACAACAGTCGACCTACTCCAATTTCATACAATTAGCGGAAGAAATCTGGGCCTTCAGTTGATGCATTTTTAGAAAAGAAAAACATTTTATCCGTTACTGTTACGGTGTTAAATAGGTGTCGTGTAGCTGTGTAATGTGTTTCTCCGTTGTTAACCCAGAAACGGTACAGTTAGTAATTTGCAAGCATTATCTTGAACGCAAAAAATGGAACAAAAACCAAACAATTATCCGCTAAAATCTAAATAATCCGCTTCGCTTGACGCGCATACAAAACATTCATTTTTCCACATGCATTATTTTGTACACCCCGACCTCGTATTTTGTGTCTTGGCCGAGCAAATAAACAAAAAACATCCTTGTGTAATCTAGTACGCTGGAAAAGTTAAGAATTTTAAACAAAGTGCGTCTTTATTCACCTGTCACGGTGACAGATGTCAGGCGGAATGGCGGCAAAATTGTAAAAAAAAATGGAAAGTGGATTGCACAAAGCTGACAAATAAAAGGCCCATGTCATGAAAATTACGCAACTTGTCTATTTAAAAAGCTACTTTCGCGAATCATACAGTGCAGGCAATTTTATTTCATTACAATACAATTACAATTATTTTATTCAATACGTGCATAACTTTCACATCACAAAGACATTTAAAAGAAAATTTATGAGTACGTTATTTCTAAGAAAGGCGGGTGCAACAAAGCTTGCGCGTAACCTTAATGTTAAGCTGTGGTTAAGCCATTTAGTCTACATAAACGCGTAATATGAAGATATTTAAACAAAAATAAAGAACTGAAAAACATGCTTTAATGAGATGAAATTATTGTATTTTCACCGATCCTTGATAAGTGTGCAAAGTTTGAATTAAATCTGTCCGTTTTAAGTGGGTCAAAATCTTGCCTATAAAGAGTCGGTTACAAACATTACCTATAAGAGGAGAAGCTATAAGCGTGTCATAAGACTAAAACATACAAGCATCAGTGAGAACCCAGCTTATAAAATTAATTTCACTTTGCCGCTTGTTACGCGATTATTCCAACAATACAAGAGAATTAGCAAATAACAAAAAATGCAAGTTATTATTACGAAATAGCAAATGTTCGCGGTCAATGCTCCTCTTCGCAGTGGCAATCTCACTACTAGAGCTAAAAATTACACATCGTTCTAATTAAACTATAAAATATATTTAATTATAAAGAGAAATCAAATTTGTATTCAGAAATGATTTAAGGATGTTAATAATCATTTGTGCTAATCTCAGTAGTGAAACACAGATAAAATATAAATTATACCGATTACAAATATTTTAGATTAATCCATTATGGATTAATCTAAAATATTAATTATACCTACTGGGTAATATATATTATGTACTTTTAAAGGCACATTATATACGTATAAAACATAAAAATTATTCGACAGTAACCCTTTAATAAAGTAAATAATAATATAGCCGAACATGAGGTTAATTGTTAATTTTCAAGCCTGCAAAATTATCAAAAAATTCCAACGTTACAAAACAACCTTATTTTTTGCAAACATGTGCTCTAGTTAACTGCGCGATCTAAAATTTAATCTAGAATTGAATTTTAATGTGCCAAAATTGGGGCCGCGTAGTATGGTCGCCATGTGTAGGTAGGGCTGCTAGCTTATAGGAAAGTTATTTTATATACTTAACTAAGTAAAAGAAAAATCTTTTAGAAACGGTTTCAGCTATAGGTTTACCTTGAATCTAATCGTTACAAGATTCGACACACTTACCAAAACATTCATTGTTTTTATATAAGATGAATGTGGCTGACAAAAAATATATTTAGTTGCAGTTTTTTTCTTCATTTAAAAAAAAGCAAATCACTTAAAATATTTTATGTAAATAATATTATGTTTTAGGATTATTAAAATAAACTGTTCAATAGCATGGACATCCAAAATTTTAAGGAAATTAATACATAATACTTTTCGTAGGCAACCCTAGACTTATATGTGTGCTGTGCGTACCAAATTACAACACGTCTACCAAAAAACGTCTGTTCATAGACTATATAGGTACTTAATTACAGAGAAAATCTGTTACAGAAATCTGCGAACATTCTAATGTATAATAGAATTGTCCGCAATAGTTAGCTTTTAACTATTTATACAACTGTTTACAAAAAGTTGAAGCAATCATCAAATAAAGAACAAAATTATTATCTACTAGTTACCTATTTAATTTATTGGCTAAAAATATTATTATAAAGACAAGTACAACCAACATGACAACAGTTTCTTAAATATCCTCAATTTTTAAAAAAATCTCTTTAACAACTGAATCAATTTTGATAATTTGATGTTTGAAATGTAAGCAAATAAAAAACTGTTCATGAACGTACAGTCAATAGTAACAAAACTTATCAGCTAACACCATTTATGGTACAGTAAAGGCGACAATAATCTCCATCAAGTAATGAGACATAAAATCAATATTAATTACTCTAACTAATCATTTCAATGACTTCCTGATTCTATGTGAAAAATGCGGTTAATGCATGTTAATTCTAAGAAATGCATGTAACAGGCGACCTTCCTGCCATCTTCCGACTGGAATCGGAAGCCATTACGTGATTCGAGTATGTTCTTTACTACAGTACATTGAGTTTGGTTTCCTATTTACCTGGGATTGGTGAGGAAATGCTCCAGTTATGTATTTTTTTTCTGTATACGTGTAGGTAGTAATTTGCATTGTTACAGCCTCGCCTTATTATAGTTAAGATGTTTAATATAAATAGCATTTACATAAATAGCAGTACTATGCAAATGTCCGTTGAAGTATATGCAAGCTGGAGCCAGTTCGGAAAATAATAAATTTTATTGGCATTTTTTTTCAATAGCTTGGGACTAGGAAAGTAGTATCTACGCCGACATGATCTTTTATAGGTATATTATGTAGGTTAATTCAGATGCTTATATAAATAAACAACAAATATTTTCCAGACTGAATATATACATATTCAGGGTCATTAACCCCCACATCAACCAGGTCATATAATATAATAAATATCTTATCATTTTAGTAAAGATTGATGCGTTGCTTCGAGACGAGATAATTGCAAGGGATACATCAATCTTGAGACTTCCACAAGTGACTAGACACATAATTATTTATAGACATTGACCCTAGTGCCCTTAAATACTGGCATTTTAATGAACCTTAACTCAATATTATATCATACGTTTTTGAAAATAACTTTGTTTTAAGTTATTATATTTCGTAATAAAACTAATGAACTACATAATAAATAGGTATTAATTGAAAATTAATGCAAGACAAAGAATTTTATTCCAAGCAGACGATAAAAAAATAATAAAAATAATTCCAACAAAACTTTCTTTTTAATCGTGTCGTTTGAAAAAAAACATTGTAAACACAAACAATGTAAACTATAGCATAATACAGAAAGTCGAGAGTCTGAAAATAATCGGCTACTTGTATTATGTATCGATTAAAGTAAATACAACGTATATTATTATCATTGATAAGCAATTA
>CAJQZM010029248.1:0-12725 GCA_907164665.1 Colias nastes | reverse complement strand
GGCGGGACTTCAGATTTCTAGACCAAAACCTTACCAAGTGGATAAAGATTGTACTATTTGTGCTTATAGTGACGTCACCTCCTTAGATACTGTTTGAGCTTGAAGTCAATGTAGTTTTGGCGTGTGTGATAACCCCAATGACTAAAGCAAAAATTGTAATTATTTCGCACAGTGACTGAACATACAGTACCCTAAAAAAAACACACATAAAAAATGCGTATATCCGAGCTTATGTATTTTGTGAATAGAACACCTATCCTACAATTTTGGCAGTATTGAGTTTTGAAACCACCTTCCCTAACCCTTTCCCTCAATCTTGCATGCTTTTATGCCCTTTGCATGTTATTTTTAAGATTAATTTAGTTCGAAACTTGAAGTATAAATTTATTTTTTGAAATCATTATAATTTATAATCAAAATAGTAAATATTGACATGAATTTTTCATGTCCAATTAGTTATGATCTATGAACAATATTTATTGAAATGTAAATCAGCAATCCTTCATTGATAATACGTTTATCTCTTCCACAGTTAAGCAGCATGGGAGACCGAGACAGCCGCCCGTAGCCAGCATCACATGTTTGTCATTACGCACTCGTCCCCCCGTACTCAGTGCGGCGTACCGCCCGTGCCGTACAGCGCGTACGGCACGTACAGTACGTACGGCACGTACAGTACGTACGGCCCGTACAGTACGTACGGTACAGTGCGCCCGCACGCCCGCGTACGCACCCGGGACGATGCAATTTCTCACGACGCTTGCTGCCGTAAGCTTTGCTAATGACGAAATCGTGTCGAGCGGCCCCAAGACGACTGTCTTATTATCAACATGATTGTTATTATTTTGTTGCGTACAAAAATACGTTATTTAAGACTGTTCGATATTTGAGTGTTTGAATTGTTTGCCTTCGATATTTATTGTTCGGCGAATCGGGCCGACTTAACGTATGCATGATCCCACCCTCTCGTATAATTGTTGTGACTTTAACTATTTTAAATGAGACATGTTATAGAAATTTCTAAATGCGACGCTATTTATTCATAGACGACCTCTATTTTATAAAACTCAGATGATAAATATAATATGTAATTTATATATATCGATATTAATATATTATGGAAAATTTAAAATATAATGTATATTCATTTGAACTAGAAATGTATGTCGTTCGATAAAATTAACAGCCGATCAAAAATTCTAGATGTTTTTAATAGAGTAATAATTATTAATTATTGACCAATAATTTATGTATTGACGGAATTTGAATATCGCATTTGATTATAGCTAGGATTGTAACCGCATTTAACAGTAATAATTTATTATCCAGTGATCGACGTTTATTGTTTGACAGCTTGGTGGAACGTGATTTTAAGCTACGTATATTTTAGGAATAATTTCCATTAATGAAGTGTCTTCTTGAAGTACACCGACGTCGCTGACCGGCGAGTTTCAAGTTTGCTATTCAATTTAACGTTTATATCAATTTCATAATATATTTCTAAATAGATTTGCGTGTAGACTAGCCGGTAGTCGGGCGCGGTGAGCGATGTCGGGGTATCGACTTAGTAAACTTGTAAGTATGCTTCGCATCGTAATGTGCTTATAAGAATAACGTATTATTTCTTAATAATTATTTTACTGCCATTTTTCACAAATTGTTAATTTTTCTAATAAATTATAATAATACGTATTTTCACCCTATACTTAGATGTTACGATCACACATTTTTAGTTCTTTACGTATGAATATTATTGTATAGACTATAGACGATGCGTGTGTGTGCCGGCGACGCTTGCACCGCCTATGTCACACTACCGCATGTATTACCTACGTTTAAATATTTTATTTTTAAATTTTACTTTTTTGAGGAAATATAATAAACGATGTTTTCAAATACTTCTGTGTTTCATTTACGTCACCTATATCTATCATATAATACAAAAAACATTAAATTTATATTTTTTAAATTAATCTGTTCTCATGTATGTATATTTAATGTTGACTTAAAAAAACATTCATAAACAGTTTAATTAGAAACACGGATCCACATAACTACTCTTGGTACCTTTGCAGACAATAAAATAAACGTAATTAATATCTTAAAGAAATAGTTAATTTACATATGTACCTACTTTTTACTTTTACCATTATAAACTATTATTACATCAGAAAAGGTCATACAAAAATTAAAACGCAAATAAATGTACCTACGTATCAAGCACTTATGATATACATGTGACGTTACATTCCCAAGAATATCAGAGAATATCTTACAATTATTATTAGGTCACAAAAATTTCTTGTCAAGATAACTTTCTATCTCTCAAAATGATAACTTCGTCGGATAAAGATAACTGAGAATTTTTTACTTTCGCATACATTCACAGTTAAAATACACGTAATATTTTAGTTAAAATTATAATGTGGCGTTATTGTGTGATTTTTGCATTCTTTATAATAAGTGCGTCTACGCTCTGCAATGATCAAAAATGCGTAAGAACTTCACGAATGATAGCAAGTGAAAGGAGTGAACAAAATTCTAGACCCTTTCAGGTAAACTTTTACAGTAACAGTAGACTATTTTTATTTTTTATATTTTTATATTTGATTCCAACTCTAGGAAAATCTAAAATAATGTTTTTTTTTTGTATATCTCAAACATAAAAATATGCTATGTTCAAAATATGTACTTTTACGTATGTGTAATGAGTGTCCACCCATATATCTCATGTTCTTATTTTTGTAACGTTAATACTGATGGAGAATCAACATCATTTATCGAAACATAATTAAAAATTCTGGTCAGATTCAATGCTGATTCAGATTCAGCCAAAAACCTGAGAGAATATAATATTTTCTCCTAGTCTCCTAAAAACTGTACAATTTCAAACCACGTTAACACTTTTACTAATGCTCCCCAAATTCAGGTTGCATTATACCTACGAGTGGGCACAACAGGCCAGTTGGGTTTTTGCGGCGGTTCCCTGATACATCAGCAATGGGTGATCACCGCTGCACATTGCTGTTTTCACGACGATGTTATAGTAGATAATGTTCAGGTGCGTTATAATTAAAAATATAACCTAGATGTATGAAATTCTCTTCGAAAAAAGTCTTATATGTAGATGAAAATTAGCCACCTGGTTCTAAAAAAAAAAAACAAGTACAAACAAAAATATAATGAACTACAAACACACTAAAATATATTGCAGGATACCCAAATAAGGAGATATTGTTCGTTCTATTGGATAAACTATCAATAATACCTTACATCTAGTCCTTTTTATTATTTTTATATAAGATCTATCCTATTTAGTGCTCGGTAAAGTTATATTATATTTTTGCAATTCACAGGTGATTCTAGGAGCGCATTCTCTCTACGACAGGTATGAAAACGGTCGTCGAGTTGTGAATGTGGATCAAATAGAAATACATCCCGATTGGGACCCGGCTACTTTTGCCAACGACTTGGCCCTTCTCAGACTAGCTAATGTTGTGCAATTAACTGGTAAGCTTCTCATACAGAGTCTATAAAATATTTCCTGGAGGTATCTATTTTGATAATGACTTTTATAAAAATAAAAATTTATCATGCATTTTTATACTTATCAAGCCACTTAAAATTATTTAACAGATTATTAACCTGCATGATTACCATCACTTGTGTCATAAGTATAACTTATCTGGTCGTGATTGCAATCACTTAACACGTGGCTTGATGCATAAAAAAAAGATTTGATGCGTAGATACATATTATAAAGATAAATATTCGATTAAATTGCATTTTTGCTTTTCAGAATGGGAAATTTCTAACCATTTCACACATTTTTTTGTTTAGATCTATCAAAATTCAAATTTAAATTATATTTATTTGCAAGAATGTAGTTACAAATTACAGATGTTTTAATTACAATATTATGTGGCTAATACATTCTACCCATCGATTGGGTGTGCAAATATTAAAATAGAAAGCAAATTAGTCTTATTTAAATGTACACACATGACACAATTCAATTTTCACAATTACACGATTTTTGCCTTATCATCTCAAATTATAAAATCAATGAAACATTTCATGTTTTGTTAAAAATTTTTCTTGCCCAATATAGATACCATAGATGTGGTGAGGTTGCCATATCTGAATATTTCGACCCACAACTTTGCTGGAGCAGCCGGTACAGTCTCAGGCTGGGGTATTGCTGGACCACGTATGTATTTTACATCCAGACTATTGATGGTCTGTTATTGTCTATTGGTTAAATTCCATAATAAAAGGAGGAACACAAATTACAATTACCTACTTATAGGAATTTTTATACTTCTAAATTTGCTCTATATTGAAAGGTATCGATTTCTACGATTCCGTAGTAATTATACGAAGTTAAGATTAACAAATGTGTGCTTTAATTAACTTCAGAAGTAACATTTGTGTCTCCTACGCTCCGTGGGAAGGTGATGACGGTGATGACGAACATCTTCTGCAATTCGACGTACTTCAACCGTCTGCCGCCTAACGTTGTGTGCGGGTTTAGCCCAACCGCTGGAACATGCAAGGTGTGTGTATTTTTAAGCCATTATAAAAAATTAGATTTGAATTGGCATGAATTTCATATTAGTTATCTAGTTTTCCGTCCGAGTAGTCTGAATCTTAAAAAAATTGCATTATCTATTAAAAAAACACCTAAAAATCCGTTTATAAGTATTAAAGATCTAAAACATATAATATAGTGACGCACAGACAGCGACAGCGACTTTGTTTTATATAACTGTGTGAACTCTTCTTAGATAGATAGATAAACAGACTTTTATTCTAACATAATCATTAATCATCTCTCACCTAAAATATTAAATTTTATGTATTTGCAGGGAGATAACGGTGGACCAATGACGATATTCCATAACAGCACAGAAGAAGATATTTTGGTAGGATTTTTTTTATATTTCGTCCACATCACATTTAAAAAGCCTTACGACCAAAGACTTATTAATTATTATTGACGTCAAGTAACTTTTGCGGTCGTACGAAGATTTTGCTTATTTGATGTTTTAAATAATTCAAGCTATATTTTCCTGTACAAGCTGTTTTTATCTGTTCTAAATAAACAGTGAGTCTATAAATTTTATCTCTTAAAGATTTTGAAAAAATAACTTAAATCTGAGGTCTTAATAAAATATAATTCTTATACAATAGATTGGAGTGGCAACATTCATCGACTCGAGCGGCTGCAATGACGAAGTACCTTCAGTATTCACAAGGGTCCAGTTTTACCTCGATTGGATTAGTAATGTAACGGGAATGGTGTTGCAATAGTTCTAAGACGAAAAATACGAAATTTTACACTTTTTTACTAGATCGTTATATAATGTAAGTCTAATAATGAATGATTATGTTTATAAAAACACTTATATTACTTATTTGATAAGATAAAATATTGTATATTTTTCATCTAAAGGCAATTGAATAAAGAAAGTTATACATATAAAATAATATTTGTTTTATTTTGCCATGTCCGTTCTACCTATTTCACATTAACAAATATATTAAGGGTTTTGTACTAATTGAAGGCAGACTTTTTACCTAAGTAGAGGTATTAATTTATTGTCAGCAGAAAAAATAACTTTTTAACTTAGACAACTAACCAACTTTTATTACATAATGAATTAAAGTCGTCTAGTTTTATGGCAGATTTCTTCTGACAAAAAATAGAACCCACTGCTACTAGATACTTTATGTTACATTTTTACTTTTTTATAATTTCCATTGTTTGTAAATAATAAGACCTATAAATATTGCAACTGCAATATTATCTCTAACGATAACATGAATAACATATTAATTATGTGTTTATCGCTTTATTAAAAAAATAATTAATCAAAATTAGAGGGATTAATGCTAAGCTGCACGTGAGGATATAAAAAACTGATTTATTTTTACAAAGTGTAAAATCCTCATGCTTATATAAGTACCTATTTACATATAATATTATCAACTAGCTGTTGCCCGCGGCTTCTTCCGTCTGGTCAAAGGAAAAAGGTATGATATGTTTGACTGCAAACAAAAAGTTGCCTTACTATATCAATCGTAAATACGCAAGGTTCCTATATGAAAGTAAGACAAATACTTACATTTCTGTAATTATAACTAACAGAATTCGAAGTGTGTATGTTTATAAATTCATTTGACTTTTTTGTTAAAACGGATTAACCGAATTGCACTGATAGCTGAAGTTACATACGAAACTGAGATAGGTAGTATTATAACGTGGAATTTTTTTGAGAATAAATAATCCGAATGCACCACAAATAGAATCCAATCACCAGCATTTCTTGTTTCATACCTAAATAAAAATTGATACCGATCTTCCCAACGACTTATCATTCATTTGTGATAGATCTTCAGATATTAAAGTATTAATCTAAATTAATTACAAAAATCACTGCTATCAAAAATATAAAAGGAACCAAAAACATTGTCCAACTGTTATTGCTGGTTTGCTGATATTACAATGCATTAGTTGATATTTTTGACCGCGCTTGCGGCAGCCAGCGCCCTGGTGGAGGTAGACCTTTCCAAAGACTACCACATCAATATCGGCATTCCAGCAGCAACCAGGATCAAGCAGGTAGAAGATGAAGCTATAGCAAGCGGATCCAGAATTGTTGGCGGTGCTATTGCGCCTGCTGATGCGTATCCTTACTTGGTATGTTTTCTTTTGGATTTATGTAATTTTTGAAGAACAATAACAACGGAAGTTCTCAGATAACGTCTAGTTATTCAGGAAACTTAATAATTTTTTTCTTGTAGCGATCCACGAATTGGATCTTTCAGTAGATTATGTATTTTTGGGTCTAAAATTAAAAATTGATTTTTTTTTTATAACACCAATCAGAAGGTAATAAACGTGAAAAATACAATTTTCCTCATGCATAGAATCAATTAGGTATTTATATAAATATGTAATTAATCAAATGTTATATTTCAGGCAGGTCTGGTGATTAGGTTCCACGACCACATGGGTACATCAGCCTGCGGATCCACCCTTGTGTCCCTTAACCGCTTGGTCACCGCTGCGCATTGCTGGCGACACTCGTTCAGTGCGAGCGAATTCACCGTGGTCCTCGGTTCGCAGTACCTCTTCCACGGCGGCGAGAGAATCGTCACAAACCATGTGGTTTTGCACCCACAATATATTCCATCCATGTTGATGAACGATGTCGCTATTATTTATCTGCCAAGGAGCGTTTCAGTTTCGTGTGAGTAGCATAAATCTTGCACAACCATTTATATTAATATTTAGTCCAAAGTGATTTTTGAAGTCTCTACAAGAGCAACTATATTTTTTGAGACTAAAAATAAATATTTCAATAATCCCTATTTCATTAACGGATTAATGGAACAAATTGTCCACAAAAGTAAAGGCCTTTTTATTTTTCTGTTTTTATTTAATTTCAGCAAGCATCAGACCCGTCTCCTTGCCGCACAACGATCTTTGGAATACATTTACCGGTGAATGGGCAATGGCAGCTGGATACGGAAAGACCAGTGATTGTAAGTAAAACAATTAGGTACCTAATAAAAATATAAAAGTGGTCTTGGTACTTGAATAAAAATATTAATTATTGGTTATTTCTTTCATTCCCTATATTATTTTACGTAATTTTGTCTGTAAAACTCTTTACTATTCTTCCTTTTTTACTTTTCAAATACCTACTATCTTCTGTTTCTTTTAGCTCAATCTTCGATCACAACAGCAGCGCAAGTAAGCCATGTGATGCTGCAAGTTATAAGCGAAGTGCTGTGCCGTGCGTCGTTCGGGTCTATTATTCAAGCGAGTACGTTGTGTACGAGCGGCGCTAGGAGTACCGGCATTTGCTCTGGGGACTCTGGCGGTCCTCTTGTGCTCAATCGTAATGGAGAACACATTTTGGTAATTTGTTTATTTATAGTATTACTAGTATATTGATGATTATATGTATAAAGGGAGTTCATAATATTTTTTGTATTTTATGACTGTTTGAAGAACTGGTAGTTTATATAACAGGCAACTTTGTTTGCTAGGCCAGTCCTTAGTGGCCTGTTAAACAATGCCACCTAGTGTCAAACATTGCAGAGCTTGTATTATCGTATGAAAACTGACAAAATATTAACATATTTTTAATGTAATTATCTCAAAATAAACACAGACAAATTATGCTTAGGAATACTTTCTAATAAACTCATTCAATCACAATGTCATAACTACAATTTGATTGTTGTTTACAGATTGGTATCAGCTCCTTCGTGGCCAACACTGGTTGTCAAAACTCACATCCCTCCGGATTCGCCAGGGTTACCAGCTTCTATAACTTTATTATGCAGCACATGTAAAGTGCAACGATACGGGAAGATCCAGTCGCTTTTTTATTTGTAAAGGATTACTGGATTAGTCATCATATGTTAAGTCTGATTTTAAATTTATATTATTGTAATAAACTTAGATATAAATAGAAGTGTGTTTTATTTTATTATTTAGTCTTACAAAATCACCTCTATTATTATCTTGACAAGAAAAAATCTACAATTCATCAACTCTTAAAAATCTCCATTGTCTTATAGTATAATGTCTGTCTGCATCTTGCTAAACGTATGAATATGAATATGAATATGATCTATAAACAAAGATCCCTGATTACCTTCTCTCGGTATCCCGACAAAACAGAAAAGATATAGGATAATTTGGAAAACAGATTATATATATGTAGATTAAGCTGTACCTGTATGATAGGTACAAGAATGGAAGAGAAAAATCAAACATCATGTATTTTTCAAGCTCTTTTATTCTGACCAGGTACCACGCGTCCTCAGACAATCAAAATGGCCGCTACTGTCAGCAATTCCATACACCTGCCGCGCTCTGTCACTTTCTTTTTATATCAAGTTTTGTATGTCAAAATCTAATCGTTTATTTGACAGTTAGATTTGATGGTGTTATGTTTTTTTTAATCGATTGAATGAAAATTCAACTTTGATACTAAAAAGATGTTAAAAAAATGAATATGCCTTTTAATTACCAACAAAAATTGACAGGGCGCAATAGGTTACAAAAAATTGTTTCCAACTATCTGAGGTTTAAATTAAAAACATTCATACAATTTTATTCAACACGACAAATATAAATCGGTACCTTCATGACATTTAGATTACAGACAACAAATGGTGTTTGCTACTAAGTCAAATGTGCGACGTAAGCATTCCTAAAATTTTACATTAATTTTCAATGTTTATTTAAAGAGATTTTTTTTTCATTATTACAACAGTACTTACTAGGATATTATTTTTTTAATAATCAATAAATTTTGCTAACACAATAAGTAGAAGAATAACGATATATTCAACATTGTGCGTTAGCAAAATATTGAATTAAATTTTAGTATTATTAACAAAATTATGACTAAAAATTGTCGAGACTAGATATAAGCATTAGAAACTAACATATAAATATAGTGCACATAATGTTGCCATTCACGAAAACAGTTTTTCCTTTCTGAGCGTAAAGGAGCATAGTTAACACTGGCCATAAAGTTTATTATTTGTGTTTATTAATAAAAGATACACAAATGAATTTTAAAAGTCTATGTTAGGCCTTAAACATAAGAAATGGGATACAACTTATAAGAAATCAGTAAATAATTTAAAAATGGGTTTCCGTACAAACAGCTACAGAAAAAAGATAATCTGTTTTCGTGAATAGCATTAAACAGAATCAGTTGTAAAAATAACAATTGCATGGAATCGTGGTGAATAACAAACATTACATTAATACATCAACGATCGACTTCGTGTTATTATATCATTAATATTTAATTACCTAAGCAAAATATATTTATTGCAATGTTTAGCACAATTACACTCGAGACGAATACAATATTAACCGGTACCTTATATAATTAATGCTGTAAATTGATAACAATAAAATAAAGTAAGACAGGTAGAGATAAACTACGATAACATGGCGCGCCCCTCCAAATTACTGTTTCAATGTGTGTAGTGACATCCTTACGAAGGAGTTTGTATGTAGTTGTACGTATTCGTCTTTACTCGTACAGTACTCGTAATATCTCACTTATTACCAGATTTGTTGGTCAACTAATCATAAGTTGCCGAGCGCCCAAGACAACGCACGTGTCGTTTTCATAGAATACGTCAGTGCAGCGCCATTACTAATAATAATGAGCGATTAGAGCGTGACTAGTCGAGCAACAAATCCGTGGATTTGTTTTTGTTTGACGGCCGTCTCATTACGCACACATGCGTTGTGAATCTTGGTGGTGCATTGTAAATACTTTCACAAATACTTTCAAACGTTTTGAATTTTGGAGGGGCGCGCCATGTTATCGTAGTTTATCTCTAGACATAAACAAATTATTAGCTATATCTACAAAATTATTGACAGATATTTAGATATTTACAAGCCTCTTCGTGCACCATTTCTTAATAAATATTGTATTCTTGAATGACAATTCCATTAATATTTTTTATAATATGTACAATAAAATCGATCGAATGAGCCGACGGGATGATCATAAAACGAATACACTTAAATAAATTATTAATGAATATTAACCAACTAAAATAGATTAAAACATTAAAATCTAAAAAGGAAGCATTAATAAAAAAAACTATCATACGATATCACAGTTCATTTATGCAAAAAAGTAAAATAATGTTTAAAATGTTTTCAAACAACTACGCGTTATATGGCAACACTGAACTCATGGCAGAACACACACTTGCAGATAAACACGAAAATGTTGCCACTTGCCATGTAGCGTGCTTATATTAAACTTTCACTTATTTCACTAAAAATACATAAAACTTATAAAAGAATTTGTAAATACATATAAATTTTAGTTTAATTTTGTTTTAATGAAACGGTAAATATCTTAAATATTTTAAGGTTACTCAAATGACGAAATTGAAAAAATATTTTTTTTTCCTTTTAAATTTACTTTACTACAATATAAATAAAAATATGGAGTAGCCACCCGATATTGAAAATATAGGACATTAATACATAATTATAGTAGTCTAGCTTACTAAATATAAATTTATTTGCGGTATAGACCACAGACAAAATAATATATTATAGAGCAAATAATTTCTAACTCTTGCTAGACTCATGATGATTTAATTGAAATCAATGAACTAATTGTAAAAAGTTTGTATTTTTTATTCAGTGACATTACAATATAAATATGTATGATGAAAAGTTGATTATGTAGATCAAAATTTCTTAAAATAAAGTAGTTACGGATTTTTTTTTTAAATTAGCTAAACAAGTTTTGAGATTTATGTTGGGCACAAGACTTTAAGAATGTAATCTGTGAGCAGGGTCGGTACTGTAGGGCTGTCTTCGTTGATGGCTTTTAGAACTGAAAAAAAGCATGTAAATTATATTTTAAAAAAACCTTCTTATAAATATAAGATATTTTTTCTATATTTTTGTTCATTGAATGTATGAGGAATAATTAATTATGATGAAATTTAAATTTATTTTCTACATGATTTTCTGTAAAATAAATTAACGCTATTGAGGCTCTATTATGTTTTCATTCCAAAATTATCAAAATATCAGTCAAAGTTCAGTAGTCAACATTTGGCAGAACATGGAAAACGACTTTTTTAGAAAGAGTTCTTCGCAAATAAAACACGGAAAAAATAAAGCTGTAATAAGATTTGTTTAGTTGAGCGACTTACTCTTGATAAGAACTTGCAGCGACTGGTTGTCGGGCGGCCCGTTATCCAGGTGGAACGGGATCACTGTGGTCAAGTACTGCAATATATTTATTGGAGATTAGTTTTTTATTATAAATGACAATTTTTATAATAAAAGACATATTTATTATATTTTTTGGTAAAATATAGATAACTATGTAGTTAGCATAAGAAAATATAAGACAATTTTTGGAGCAATTATTTTTATCCAACCGAGCTGTAATATTAGTTCGGTACTGAAAGAGTTATAAAGACAAGAAGGGTTAAAAACAGGATAATTTTAAAACAAAAAGGAATCATGATAGGTAATTATTTATTGATATAATATGAGTTAATTCTGAGTTATTGTATGGTGTATTTGATAACAGTAGGTACTGCTAATATGATAATGTGTAATGTAGCTTGATAAATACCCTTCCCTTCCCAGCTCTGTCGCTTGAATAATGCTATTAGCTAATTGAAACTTTTCTATGTGTTAGTTAATCCCGGTTCAAACATACGTCACCATACGTTTACATGTAAGGTAATATACAGTACGAGTAGAACATATCTCGATGAGTAGAACCTATTTATTTATTGGATAAGCCAGTTGTGTACATTATTGAATAATGGCATGTTTTTGTTTAGGAATTCAATCTATTTTGTTTACATTCATTTAAGATAACTTCATCGCTTTAATGTGAGTAACATTTTATGCATAAAACAGATATTAATACACTAGCTCTTCGCCCACGGCTTTGCCTGCGTAGTCAAAGGTGATTCTCATAAGAAGATGTTTCTATGTGGTAAAAAAAACCTTTATCACTCTAGTCTCCTATCCAAAAGATACAAAAATAATATCATAAAATCAACAAGTCCTATATAAACGTTTCATAGGTCATTAAAAAGTCAACCATAACAATTCTAAAACTTTAACATTTCCAAGATAACAATTTCCAAGAAAACTTTGAATATTTTTGATAATTACT
>CAJQZM010029240.1:0-10575 GCA_907164665.1 Colias nastes | reverse complement strand
ACATTCAAAACTAATATTTAACCCGGCCTCGCGTGTAATTTCTTACAATATTATAACAATAAATTCTTCTCAAATATTAATATCGGAAAGAATAGTAAGAACTAGTTTAATATTACGTACTGATAACCGGTATCGCTAAACAAATCCGACATATTTATTGAAATTAGTATAATATTTTCGGAGTCAAGGCCGCTATAATAGTGCTCTACTGGTATTTGAATTGACGCAGTGTTATAGCGAAGAGGTATACCAGGGCTACTGGTAATTAGACCGGATCCTTTTAAGAGGTGGTAGGGGAGGTTATTTGCAACAATTTGACTGTATATTGTTATATCCGGAAATGGCTCATTTTTGAGATATTATTTTTTTAAGAAAAAATATGAAATCGCCTCTAGTTTCTAGATGGATCCACATTAGTACGCTATTATTATTTATTATTAAGAGGTACAACAAGGTTTCTCTAAAACTGTAAAGAAAATTAAAATCGATTCATAATTTTTTTTTTAATTTAATTTTAAAGTAGTGAAACTGGATTTTCTTAAAAAAATAATATCTCAAATTGAGCCATTTCCGGATATAACAATATACAGTCTAATTGTTGCAAATAACCTCCCCTACCACCTCTTAAAAGGATCCGGTCTAATTACCAGTAACCCTGTATATCTTTGCAAAACTAGCTTATAAAAGGTTTAATAGTTGCTGATCCATATTATATTCATAATTAATTAAAGACTTTTTAACGGATTTTAAACGCGATTTATTTTCGATTACTGGCGTAAATTCAAACGCTAGAGAAGTCGGTTAAAAATACAATCCAAACTATGATAAAATAGATTCAAGAATTGAAGACCATAGCAGATATAAAACCGTTGCGTATACATACTTTTTAATCAATAAATAAAAGGTGCAACACAGACCAGCGATGACCAAGATTCATTCAATGAAATTGAATTTATTGATATAATAATTTGTTCTGAAAGGTTACTGTACCAATATTTTAACGCTAAAGAGTTTGCTTGGTTAAACGTGCTAAGCTCAAAAACTACTGGCTCGATTTAAAAATGTGTTATGTTAGATAGAGGAACAGATTTATCGAGGAAAGTTGTAATTTCATGCTACGAGTAGGACAACAGTGAGAATTTGTGCAAAAATGAATAAAAAAATTTATTATAAGAAAATATGAAGTTGCGAGATTCAGCTAGTATTAAAAATCAAATAATAAAGAGTCCAGTATAAAAGAGAGTCACGTAGAAATAGAAAATCAAAAAAGGTATTTAACTTCAAAGATTCTGTGTCCGCAAATAATGGATATGAACACGTGCGTCGCTTAAAATGTGCGACACGTTGGGTTAAAATAATAAAATTGTGCTTTCTTTTGAAACTTTATAGAAATTGAAATCTTTAATTTAAAGAAAATCTGTTTAATTCAACGCGATAGTATTCGGACAATAGGTATAATAAAATATCAATATAGTATTTAGAATTGACACATTATCAAGTATTTAGAAAAGAATCATCTAAATAAAGAGATTTATGTTTATTTTTTTTTGACGTGACAACGTCTTATAATTCGATAGAGCCGGCTGCACGCACGAAAAAACATGACTCATGCGGCGTTACCTCGCTCTGAGGCGTTCCATGTAAGGCTTGAAGTGCAAGCGAGAGCGCGGAACGAGCGACAAAGAAGCACAATCGGACGTTGTCACGTTCAACTATCGTCAGTAAACCGACTTTACAGACAACCATTTTTTTTTTTTTGTTTTTTGATCCTACACCCATCTGACAAAAACCGAAACTCATATCAGTCTCAGATCAAAAAAAATACATAGTCTATACGGTCTACAACCGTACCGTTGTATAGTTGGATTAAAAAAATAAATGGTTATAACTTATAACTTATACTTGATATCTTCGAGCCTTTTCCATCAAATCAAATCTATTTTTCTTGGATCTAGAGTCTAGATAAATCTTACAAGAGATTGGTGTAATTCGATGTACATTGCAGAGATATTCATCTGATATGTTTATTTTTTAATAAAATAAATTAAGAAATTAAAGACTTTTTAACGGATTTTAAACGCGATTTAATCATTATATTATTTTCCCGACGTTTCGAACACTTTACAGCGAGCGTGGTCACGGGGAGACTGAGATGTTATTCGTCTTGACGGTTGTTGTTAAAGTCTTTAATTTCTATAATACTCGCGTAAAATCAAACACTAGAAAATACTAAAATAAATTAAGTTTACCCGTACTTGTTACAATTAGGAAGTATTGGTGAAGTAATAACTAATAAGACACTTATATTTTCTCAACAAAAATAATGTTATAATGTCTGCCTCTCATCATAATAATATTATATTTTAATAACTCTACATATAAACTACACATAAAAAGGCAATAAAAAGGTGTCACTTTTACAAAGAAACAAATACAATTTCTTCAATTGTTAAACAAATATTTTATAATCATCCCAAAAGGTTTTTGGAACATCATTAATTAATTTGAAATAGTTTGCCACAAAAAATAAACGCATATAATCATTTGACCCACTAGGTGGAGTAATCTCATTAAACTCACAATAATGCAAGCGATCTCGCGGTATGCGTAAAGCACAATAATTGTGTAGGTTTTATCTTAATTATGCCTTCTTTGTGTTTTAACAATGAACTGGCTCCTAGTCAGCCATTATGGATAGCGGGGTTGGTGGTTGCTTCCACTTTGCGCTCTGTGTACGTGTAGATTTTATAATGCAAAAGGTGTTAAATAATTATATTGATAGGACATCAAGTGCAAGTGGTACAAAGCAGCGATCTACTTACTATTTACCAAATACCTCTGGAGTCTGGTGTCACTTTAAATATGTGGGACATGTTATCAGGGAAAACTTCTGTGATTTTAAAGCTATCTCTCTCTTCGTCATTTTCATTTTCGTCATTATCTACTTCTATGGCATATGTAACACATTTATGGCCGGTATATTATATTAATTATGTTATATATACTTATGGATTTAATTCCGCTAATTTTCTGTTTTTGAGTTTGAAAAAGACACGAGTTTTTTTTTTTAGTAAATAGGAGCAGCATTGAAACACCACATGTCCTATTTCCAAATATCCGTGAATCGTACAAAGAATTTTCCCGTATAATATTAATAGTGAACATCTATTTCACCCCCATACTTTAGAACGCAAATTAATTGGGATCCAAGCGGAACACAGCCAGTTTAGACTCTGCCATCGTTTACCGCTTGATTAATGTAATAATTAACGGGCCGATGGATTTCGTAATAATACGAAACAAAAGTTACCATTGTTACCTTTTAACTTACCTGCTACAATGGGAATGTGGGAATACGGGCTTTGTCTCGTAAATTTCAATTTTACACATTGTTTTAGCAAATTTGATGATTGATAAATTTGCTTTCATTTAGTTACAGGCGTTTTATTTTAGAATTAACGTACTGGTATAAGTTCTTGATAATGAGTGCGATAAGTAATTAATGAAGCCTTTATTATACTGTATTTTGCAATATACCTAATTTATGTCATAATTACGGTAATATGTTCAAACTAATATACCATTATGCTTACAAATTATATTAAGGTCGTTCCCTGAGCGAGTGACCTTGAGCATTCACACTTCTTTCCCGAACCACAGCTACCCGCCGCTTCTACAATACTTCGCAAATAATTCTTGCGCCACCTAACGCGCATCCGCGTGAGCTGTTTCAAATACAAGTAAAATTCACAGAGCTCAGAAGTAACAGACATGGCATACAATTAAAATATTTTTTTATAGAAAAAAATTATAATGGTGCAAACACATAATTTTGGTCTTTACCAATTCAGAGTTAAATTATAGTCATATGGATGAATTTTATATTAAATTTTTAAAATGAATCAAAATTGATGGTACTCTGTAATGATCATCATTCGGTGATATTTTTATATTTCTTTAAAACTAGATACACAATCCCATTCAAATGTTCTACAAAAACTGTCGCCAAATGGTTTGAAGGACTTCTAGTTGAAATAAATATACATGAATGTAAATAAAACCTTAAATACACCAACTTTTATACACAAATACATAAACCTTTAATAGTCTAGTGCGACAGCGTAAAGTATGTTAGTATATTCAACCAACTTAAAAAAGTGTGAGTGTTTTATAAAACCCCTAGGAATTGTATGCAATATCGAAGCTTTTTAAGAAACGCATAAAATACTTTTTTAAGAATTGTCATACATATTATGTTACCGGCAATGTATTAAATCTGGCATTGTATACAATTCTTAGAAAATGTATGTTATTCCGAGAAACGGTCGGAATGAAATAAATATTATTATATTCGTCACATTACTTACCTACAAGATGGCGCCGAGAAAAATTTTACATCTTTTTGTCATTGGTGTCATTTTCATGGTTTTTGGGGTACCTATTAACCAATATGAGGTCAAAATTAAAATTCAAGATTGCGCCGACGATAATTTACATCTTTTTGTCATGGGTGTCATTTTCATGGTTTTTGGGGTAGGTTTTAACCAATGTGAGGTCAAAACTAAAATTCAAGATGGCGCCGACGAAAATTTTACATCTTTTCGTCATGGGTGTCATTTTCAAGAATTCGACTATATAGCCTGTATTTGTTATTTTGTTTTAGTTTACTTTAAAGGAGAAAATTTCGCTTCCAAGGCCTTGTTTTATGTATCAAAAACAAGATCTATCACGAAAGCGAATTTTGTGATATTATTTGAGCCACGGCGTAAATACTCAAATTTGCTTTAAAGTCGAATCCTATACATATATTACGGGAGAAATCAATTTTAAAGAGCATTGATTATTGAAATACATATTTAGAAATGTAATGTAAAACGCAACTCTGTGTCAATATTCCGACAGATATTCGCTTTTTCACTGTATTCGCTCAACTTTGTTTAATATAGAGTTCATCTAATGTACTAAAACGAAGAGAATAAAATAAAAAAGAGCGCGTGAGCCGAGAACACATGTCAGAAGTGAAACTTCTTTGGTAAGATTCATAGATACGAAAATCGCCGCCTTACTCCATGACGTGACGGTATTACCATGACGCGACCTTGAAATTTTACTCTCAACGCGCCTATAGAACTTTCACTTCAAAAAGCTACACCTAAACCACAGAATTTGAATTCTGCTCGATTAATATGTAAACGATTGTAAGAAAAACCACATAAATGACATCCATTTCGAAAAAATGTCAAAATTTTGTCAGCGCCTATTTTAGATTTGACCTCATATAAGCTACGACAAAAACAATGAAAATGACACCCATAGCAAAAAGATGTAAAATTTTCGTCGGCGATATCTTGGATTTTCGTTTTGACCTCATATTGGTTAATAGCTAACCCAAAAACCATGAAAATGACACTGTTGTGTACGAACTGGTCGATGGACTTTGGGTGGCGAAAAGAAGACGAAATAAACTTGCGCGTATAGTTTAATAATCAAAATTACAGAGTGCGTTTGGTACAATGAATTTTAGCGAAGGAGTTCACTGCTCGACGGCTGCGTGGCAAGTCGAAGTGGTAGCGGACAATGGTAAGGTCATCCGCGGCCAATCGCACGGCGCGGGGACGTGACGCCGCGATGACGTAGTAGCAACGCTCCGTTCCGCACGATTTTGTTGCGGCAACATGCTCCCGGCCTTGGAACGTGCTGGTTCCAACGAACTGTCGACCATGAAGCGAAGAATCAGCTATCTGGTGAAGGAAGCGGACAAATTTTAGTAAACGCCCGACGCACGATGCCGTCTGCAGTACGAATGTCGGCCACTCGTGCTACTCCATCCTTCCCCGGATATGTCGCGTGGATGCGCCCCAAGCTCCACTTCAACGGCGGCAATCGGTCGTCCTTAATGAGAACGAGCGTGTTCTCCTTGAGATCCCCCTTGTGCTGGTGCCATCTGGTTCGCGTTTGCATCTCGGAGACATACTCTTTGGACCAACGATTCCAAAAGTGCTGGCGTATTTGTTCCACCCTCTGGAACCTCGGGAGACGAAGCTCAGGCACGTCGTATAGCTGCTCAGCCGTTACAGGTGCAGTCAGCGGACGACCAACCAGGAAATGTGCAGGGCTAAGTGGAAGGAAATCATTGGGATCTGTGGAAAGATGGGTCAAAGGACGGGAGTTCAGGACAGCTTCAACCTGGGTCAATACTGTGCTAAACTCCTCGAACGTTAGATGTGCGTTACCTACTACACGTTTGATATGGTGCTTGCAGCTTTTTACTCCAGCTTCCCACAATCCCCCGAAATGACTAGCGTAAAAAGGTATCATTTTAAAATTAATATTTTGCGAAGTTGCATATGCTTTAATTTCATCAGAACAGGTAGCTAAAAATTTTTTGAACTCATTCATGAGACCGACAAAATTCTTCCCATTGTCAGAAAAGATAGTCACGGGTTTACCTCGCCGCGATATAAAACGTTTCAAAGCTAAGAGATATGATTCCGACGATAGATCGCTAACAAGTTCCAAGTGAACCGCGCGTGTAACAAAACATATAAATAAGCATATGTACGATTTTTGTAACTTAGCACCTCTGCCTTTACGATTCAACGTGAACACTGGGCCAGCGTAGTCGACACCACAACGTATAAACGGATAACCTGGGTCCAGACGCTCCTGCGGTAGATTCCCCATAATAGGCGCGACCGTAGTCGGTTGCAGTCGTGCGCAGCGCATGCACGAATGTACCACCTTCCTAGCGAGGCTTCTGCCGCCGACCGGCCACCACATCTCTCTGAGCGTAAACAGTAAAAGCTGTGGCCCGGCGTGGAGTAAACGTTCATGCTCGAACCGAAAAAGCAAAAGTGAAAAATGATGATTAGCTGCGATTAAAATAGGAAATTTTTTATCAAAACTAAAATTTGGTGAATTTTGAATACGCCCACCTACACGAATTAAATTATTATTTGCGTCAAAGAATACATTTAATTTAGAAATTTGATTGTAGCCTGATATATTCGTTATATTTTTATTATTTTTAAGCGCATAATAAATATCGGGAAACGATTCCTGTTGACTCAACTTTGCTAACGTTAATTCAGCACGATTTAATTCCTCGACTGATAATAAACCTGTCCACTTATTAGTTTTATTTCGCGCGTTATTAATAAAACGTAATACATAAGCAGCTGCGCGTTTAAGTCTATTATATTGTGAAAATCGAGAAAAAATAATTAAATTATCGTTTAAATTGTTACTTATGTGACAACAAATATTTGTAGATTTAATTTCCGGTAAATCTGTATTAATTAATTTGGAATGTTTTAAATCGGGCAACTCAAAATGTATATTATGTAAAAATAACGGACCCTCCCACCATAAAGATGAGGAGCTAAGCGCTTCTAGACCTTGCCCGCGTGAGACTAAATCGGCTGGATTATCCTTGCCTGCGACGTGACGCCATGGATGTTCCTTGGTCAGCTCGTGAATCTCTGCCGTCCTATTTTGAACATAAGGTTTTAATAAATTAATAGGCATACCTAACCAACCTAAAACGATAGTTGAATCTGTCCAAAATACAATTTTATCAAAGTTTGAACGCAGTGATCCAGCTCATTATATAATCGTGCACCTAACAACATATATCGAACATATCAAGCGCACTGTGACATCAGCTGTTGCATTGATCGTACGAGCGTATGCGCAAGCTCCGTACGCGACCTGTGAAGCATCGGTAAATATATGTAGTTCGGTTCGCACTGGATCAATGCACATAACGTGACGCGGTATTCGTAAACTACTAAGAAAAGATAATCCATTTATAAATTTATCCCATATTTGCGAAATTTCGTTAGGAACTGATTCATCCCACGTCAATTTTAACAACCAACATCTTTGTAATAAATGCTTTGCGATAGTAATAACCGGACTTAATAATCCTAGCGGATCGTATATTTGTGAAGCACACGATAAAATAATACGTTTTGTCACTACTTCACTCTTTTGTATAATTTGCGTGAAATAATAAATATAATCATCGAGACTATTCCATCCGATACCTAAAGTTTTATTGTTACAAGTTTTATTAAGTAAACATAGATCGTGCGTTTGCGATTCATTAACGCTAGGCGTAATTAAATTTAAATTATGACTAAAAATCCATTTTCGTAATTTAATACATGCTGAATCTAAAAGACTACTAGTTTCTTTACAAATATTTTCTAATTCGGATATAGAATTCGATGAAACTATGAGATCGTCAACGTAAAAACAATTATTAATAGTATCGGCTACATACGGAATATTCGAGTGTTTGGCTAATTCCTTTAAACATCTACAACTTAGATACGGTGCGGATGCCGTTCCGTACGTCACGGTGTTGAGTCGGTACACCCTCAGCGGCTCTGAGGGATCATCCCGCCACAAGATCAGCTGCAGGTCACGCTGATCTTCAGCAATATTCAATTGCCTGTAAAATTTTTCAATGTCAGCGCATGCAACATACCTATTCTCGCGAAAACGTAATAAAATAGAAATTAAGTCACCTTGAATAGCAGGTCCAATCATTTGTATGTCGTTTAATGATACGCCGGAACTAGACTTCATACTCGCATCAAAAACTACGCGTAATTTAGTTGTGGTGGCGTGCTCCCTAAACACACCATGATGCGGTAGGAAATAGTGCGGATTCCCATATGTATTGACGAGACTCATATGACCTAAATTAATATATTCCTGTATAAAATCAGAATACATCTTTTTATAATTAGTGTTTTGCTGAAGACGTTTCTCTAACGCGTAAAAACGACGTTCAGCTTGTGCGCGTGTATTACCTAATAACTCAGGTGATTGTTTCAACGGAATTGAAACACAGAAACGACCATCGGAAAGTCGACGTGTTGTGCGAATAAAATGTTTCTCACAAGCAATATCTTCGCTAGATATTTGCTGTAATTTATTGCTAGGCGCGGATATTTCTTCTAATTCCCAGAAATTCTTAACTAACTTATCGAGTGAATCATCTTCCGTGGATAATGTCGAATAATTACAATTAATATGTGTTAAATTTTTATTATTAGAATACGGAAAAGATTTAATTGCACCTGACACTATCCAACCTAATTTGGTGTTTTGAAGGAAAGGACCACTTTTAAGGCGCATTTTTCCTTCGGTTATTAATTCCCAAAATAAATCAGCACCGATCAGTAAATCAATAGGTTGACTTTCGTAAAAACTGGGATCAGCTAACAATAAATTGTGAGGAATATTAAATTGATTGAAATTAAATGTAGTTGTAGGCAATTTTGATGTAATTTGGGGCAAAATCAAACATTGAAAACGGGCAGTGAAGCTCCCGTCGCGCGATTTAATTTCAATGTTACAAGATTGCGAACATTGCGTAATAGAATTACCTACACCGTGAATATGTTGAGTGGACTGTAATATTCGTATATTTAATTTATTTGCTAACGATTGCGTGATAAAAGATCGTTCGCTTCCGCTATCTAAAACTGCGCGTGCGCAATAATACTCACCCGATTCATTATATACTTCAACTATCGCCGTAGACAATATGACAATCTGTTGCGAAGAATTGTCATCCTTTGTATGCATAACGGTTTGTGCGTGATTAATACATTGAAGTTGCATGTGTGCGTTATCTACTGAAACCACTGAAACGGGATGCGTATTAGTAAGCGAGGGGTGCTCGTACGTAGTTAACGTCACTGTATTTTGTTTAATTGGTGATAATTTAATTGCATCACAAAGTAAACTATTGTGCTTTTGTTCACACTTTCTACACGGACCAAAAAGACAAGTACCAACCGAATGACCTGGACGCATACAATTAATGCATAAGTTTTTATCCTTTATGAAATTAAACCTATGTTGCGGGGACAAGTCGAGAAACTTCTGGCATGAATATAGCTGATGCTTTTCGTTACATAGCAAACATGACGTCTTGTAATGGCTGCGCGACTTATTGGATTGCGATTTAGAATGTTTGTTATCCGAAACTATGTTGCAATGAATTTTGGATGATGAATTTTTATTTTGGTAAGTAGAAAATTTATTTGAATTATTCGAAATACTAGGTTTACTGTGATTTACGGAAAGTGTAGTTAATAAATCGGCTTTTTCTTTTATAAATTCCAATAAATCATGTAGCTTAATAATTTTGTCCTTATGTATTTTATAAAAAGTGTTCTTAAATTGTTCCCACTCGCGTTCAGTGGTGGGATCTAACTTTGATACCACGATATAAATAATTAATGTGTCCCAATATTCAGTGGGTTCCCCTAAAATTTTAAGAATACGTAAATTTTTCAAAACTGTATCGATTAAATTGTGCAATTGACAAGCTGATTCTCTGGAGACATTTTGTAGGGAAAATATTGCTTTAATGTGACTTTGCACTATCAATCGCGTGTTATTAAAGCGGTTTAATAAAAGATCCCATGCAACCAGATAATTATTGGATGAAAATTCAACGTTTTCTATTACAATTTTAGCGTCACCTTTTAAACTCGCCTTTAAATAGTGAAATTTTTGAATTGGTGGTATTGATTTCGAATCATGAATTAA
>CAJQZM010029235.1:0-68254 GCA_907164665.1 Colias nastes | reverse complement strand
TTCGCTTGGCTCGTCTTGGCGGGGGCACTACCGTGCCCCCAGATATACATAGGATATTTTATTTATTTAAACTGAGAAGTACTATTTAATTATTTTGTTAAATAGTCACCATCATGTTTAGAGTATGACTTCAATTCGTTATTTTCACAGAAAAATTTCATGAATCTGAGTCATTTTTTGTTCAAAGTAACTAAGAAACATTCAAATATCAACTTTCGAATACATTACGAATTTTTCGTGTTTATCTAATCTAGCCTAAATCGAATTCTAGGCTATACCTAACACAGAGATAGTACTTTTCACCAAAAAAATATATATTTCTTAATAAAGGCTAAATAAATTGCGTATATACATATATTTTATGTGGACAACGTCACGAAAAAGTGTTAACACAAACATAAAACATTACCAATAACATTTTTTTCTTTATTATAAACTAATAATTTTGATTACACTATTATAATATCATTCGCAATTTGTTTTTGAACAAGAGAAACTCGATACGTATTGCAATTTAGCGATAATTCTGTTGATTACATTATTTATAGCGATTTTGCAATAAATGTGCTATTTGCTTACAAAAATACTACAAGACAAGTATTCTGAAACTCTATTCCAAACTAGCTGTTCTTTGCGGTTTTACCCGCATTGCTAAGTTCCTATTGATCTTAGCGTGATGATATAAAGCCTCCTTCCTCAATAAATGGGCTATCTAACACTGATATATTTTTTCAAATAGTTCGGTGTTAGATAGCGCATTTATCGAGGAAGGCTATAGGCTATATAATATCATCACGCTAAGACCAACAGGAGCGGAGGAATGCTGGTAAAACAGCGGGGCACAGCTAGCATAGGTATATATTATAGATTATCAAGGCTCAAATTGTATTTTTTATCAGAAAATGCATACAGCCAAGTTTGGTGTCAGAATTCAACGATTAAATATATTTTCGCGCCTTATGTCATTCAACGACAAATTCGAATCGAGAACACCGCGGAGGTCAATAGTTTCTATCGCAGTTCGAAATTCAAAAAAACCGCAAGCACGAATAGATGAAGTATTGCACAGATGCATATATTGTAACAGATGATAAATAGTTGTAACTGGTTGTAACGTTCTATATAACCACAGATATTATATGATATATCTAGCAATAACGTTACGCAATGGAACGTGTTTAAAAAACCAGATTGGCGCGTTTGCTTTCTTAAAAGTTAAATGGCATTCACTGTCCTTTATTTTATTCGGATAGTGTGTGAAAGTTTGTAAAAATGTCAATTATTTTCGTAAAAGTATTCTTATCTTAACGAGTCATACCGTGAAAGGTTTTATTTAATTGTAAATTTAAGTACAAATGAATGCAAGTCCTTTTAAAGTTTATAGACGCAAATGAAGCGTGATAGAAAGTTTATTATTAAAAGAAATCATGAGAACGAATAAGAAATATTGTATAATAGTATTTTATTTAACGCTTTTGGAGACAGTGTACGATTTATATTACTTTTTTCCTTTTTAAAAATAGAATATTATTTGAAAAAAGAAAATAGAATACTAGTTTGAATATTTAAATGAGTTACAATATGGCGGACATGTCGTCGACCGGTAAATAACAGATAATTCCTTTACGTTAATACGATTACAGTACTGTAATGTTTTATTTAGAAAAAATCTTTTAGCCTTTTTTGCACTAGCATATTAGTTATTTTTTGGTTTAATTGAATCAAAATGTTTTTATAATGTACTTTAGTAAATATTCTGGTAAAACGTAGAGATTTTCATACAATCAAGTGTACTTATGAAAATGTTATTATTATATTATTATTACTAAATAATTTGCAACAGTAATAAAATCATATACTGGTCATATTGAGTTACAATAAAGCATAGAGATTTATTTTATTTTCAACCAGTAACCATTTAAAACGTGAATTTACAATGTTCTTTATTCAAATATTAAAAAATAAACATTTCCAGCCAGTATAATACTTTTTTAAATGTTCTTTATTTAAATATAAATACGGCCAGTAATAAAAGTGAACAAAAAAACTCGAAAGTTCTAAATTCAAATATTAAATATTTAATATAATGTTGTAGTCGCCAGTATTGCATAAGTGTGAGAGATGAAATTGGTTACCGAATTTTAATTGGCAACTTTCTTTGCTTGCGTAATAAAATAAGAAACAATTATGTACGTATTAATATACCGGAAAGGAAGGAACTTTCTAGGTGAGATTTTTATATTTTTATGTTCCGCCCACGCGATGTTTTATCAATCTTATGTAATTTGATTGGATGTTTTCATGCAACTGTATCAATTTCTCATGTTAAGATGAAGTTAGGAAAGTTAAAAAAATTAAAAGTAAATATTAATTATTGCATAATATCGTCTCTACAGTTTGTCTGTCTACGGAGGTCTACGGAGATATATATCTCCGTAGACCTTGTATTTAAGAAAATAAATAATCACCTAAATAATTTTAAAATAAGCTTCATTCATGAATCTTTAGGAGGGCTCCGTTTTTAACATTAATTAAAATTCAAAGGCATATGTACTAATGATTGTATTATATTATCGTTTCTTCATTAATTGTTTGTACTTGTGTCAAAGCCCTTTTCCTTAGTAAAATAATTACATTAATATTTTTTTAATTAGTCTTACTTTTACTAAATGTTAAACTGATGTAAACGCCCATGTCCCACTAAGGGACATGAAAACTTCACTACATAGTATAAAAAAGTCGCTTGCTCTCTGTCCATATGTATGCTTAATTCTTTAAAACTACGCAACGGATTTTGATGTGATTTTTTAATAGATAGATTGCTTCTCGAGGAAGATTTTTAGTATATAATTTGAAAAACTAAAACTTAGCAGCTTTCAAATAAAAAAATCGTTAAAATCGGTTCAACTAGAATCCAAAAAACAGTCGTATTGACTATTGAGAACCTCCTCCTTTTTTGAATTCGGTAGATAAATTGTGAAATCTGTCCCTAGTTACTTGAAAAAAGCGTCTATAATAACTACAGTAATGACGTACTCTTTAAAACAATTCCTTTTGACAGTAAGTCGAAGCGAATTTAAAAATGGATGAATTCTCTCAGTCAGCGTCGGATTCGGGAATAAGTCATGAGATTTGAAAATGGAATTCCGGGCGTCGTTTAGTCGGGACGCGTTTCGTTTTAAATATGGAACATTTATTTTTGAATTTCGTATGCATTTTACAATTTTGAAAGAATAACTTATTCCAATTGTCATTCAAAAAGAAGTGTAGAGGCGTATTTTTTCTTTAATTTTGTAAACGTTTCGTCGGGTGTGTCACGTCGTTATTAAATCTTTTTTATTCTATGTTTTATATTATTTTTTTATCAAATTCGAATTGTCATCGTCAATTACACGTTTAGTCATTGCATTCGCACTAGTCTTTTGCATCGAATATTAGAGTCATTGGATATTCCTTTGATATTTAATCAGAAATTACCTTTAATGCTCCCACCTGAAGTGTGCGGTTGTTGGCTCTGTTGGACATTGCTCTGCTCCAACTTCGTGCTAACCGAGTTCCACATATCAAACATGTTCAACATTGCGGTCCACGTGGACCTTTCACGATCACAATATATCCATAACACAATCAACGGAAACGCTCATCCATTTTTATACACTGCAATATAAATTCACGGCTCAAAACTGTTCGTCCGACGTACATATAAAAACGAAAATTAAGGCTACGCGCTGATCCCCGGAGTTATATTATTGCGTTAATCACTATATTAATAAATACATATCTATATAAACTTTCTCAAATTCTCAACTAATGTAAATACTATAATTTGTTTAATTAATTTACTACGATTATTCGGATTTAAAGATCAGTCTAAAATTTCGTTTTAAGGTTCTTTGGGAAGATAACGTGGGTAACTATAGTGAATAATTAACTATTAATTCTGTGATTATATAATATATCGAGTATAAATTCATCGGAATATGTGATTAGCGAAATATGTTATATATTGTCTAGGTGCGGTTTGTGGTTTTTTTTATCTGTTCTTGTCGCGTTTCGTTTTTTCTTCTTCATAGTTCGTTCGATCGTGTGTGTCCGTCGTCGCCTCGGAGTTAGATGACGTCACGGGGGGCACGCATTGTGTACTGGCGGGTTTGAGGTTTTATTTTTTTTTTATTTGAAAATGGAATATTCGAAATTGCCGCGCGGTCGTGTATTTTTTTCAGTCGCGCTCCAGCATGCACTGAGTGCAATTGCGGTGCATTTGAGTTGGAGCGGGGGGGTGTGTGGGGGTGTCGGGGGGTGCGGGGGGATGTTGGTAGTGCGCATGTGCCTCATCGATCCCGCGTGGCGAGCGGTATGAACTAAAACGGCACTTTTCTTTGGTGTGTATGCTGTTGGCGCAGCGGTACGCTATAAGCTATAGCTGCACTATACATAGCTATACTATATAATACATAGCTATACGATGGGCTGTCAGGCGCTCTATTATGTCATTCACTTTGATGTTCCCTCCGTACTTTAGTTGCTATGCTGTATCTAACTAGGTGTTTTGTTGCCATTGTTTGATTATTGAATATTGTAGCTAGCGGTGGACGCTTTCAATTGGGATTTAAACGGTATTCTAGTATTGTAATATAATATTTATTTATTAAAGAAAGGGTAAGTTACACTATACAGTATTCTTATTAACTGAAGGGAAGCTTACTGCTGCTTTTAATGATTTTCAGTTTGATGATTTGTCTTCGCTTGGTTTACATTAATAAGTGTTAAAAATAGGTAAAACTTACAAAAATCGAATACCAGGGCGGCACCAGAGCTATAGCTAGTGTAAAATATAGTTTATTTTAAGCATGTAACATGCATATTATAATAACCCACATTCATTTCATACATATTAAAAATTATATGCAGTTAAACCTATGTAATATGAAAATAAATATCGACCTATATTCATAGTCATGTAATATCTACTGGCGCCGCATAGTTATAAGTTTAAACTATCGATTTTTCTTTACAAGCTACGAACTATTTTGCCTCCACCGGACAACGAACCCGGGACTTATAAAAGGCCTACATTTAGTTAAAATTTTTATCGTTAACGTTGCAATATTAATTACAATTCATAATTTAAATCTATAAAATTTCATTCAAAATATATAATATTTTAGCGTCATTTTAGATTTATCTTTAAAAATAGGTCATTTCCTTTTCTAAAGGTTTCCTCTTTACCCCTACGCTAGTCCTGGTGACCTAGTCCACGATATAGTACCTAGGTTCGATTCTTAAGAACAAGTTAGCGTTTTATTCATTAATTTTATATAATTATTGTATATTTGTTTTACAACTACATATAATATTACCTATATCTATACTAATATTATAAAGCTGAAGAGTTTGTCTGTTTGTTTGAACGCGCTAATCTCGAGAACTACTGGTCCGATTTGAAAAATTCTTTCGGTGTTAGATAGCTCATTTATCGAGGAAGGCTATAGGCTATATATCATCACGCTACGACCAACAGGAGAGGAGCCACGGGGGTGAAACCGCGCGGAGCGGCTAGTAAAATATATAAGTGTCTTCTTGTTTTAAAACTAGCTTTGCCTCGCGGTTTTACTCCCTGACGAATTGAAGAAGAAGAAAGAAGAATGAATTCGTAAAAGCAATTATTTTATAGCTTACTAGCTACCCAAGTAGACGTTGTTCTGTCCTATTGCCCCTTTTTCGTGTTTTCTCTCCATAAGAACTTTCTTGTGCCTTAACAATAACGTTTAAAATTAGCCGAATTGGTCGAGCCGTTCTCGAGTTTTACGCTTAGAACATATTTGGCTTTTTTTTTACATAGATTTGTTATTCTGGTACATAAGCTACATCACTGCCGTAAGCTATGGGTCTAAGGAAAGCCAAATATGGGTCGCGCGACATTCGTATAGTTACGAATATTCGTCGAATGTCGAACAGGAATGTGTTAAAATGCACTATCATAATATTATGTCGAACGATTACGCGATTATGTTAGAATAGGACGTACTTATGTCATCGCTTGAGTGCAAACAAGACGCATCAATTGCATTGAGCAATGTGCATTAGATCTGTCAAACTTTTTTATGGTGTAATGCATGCGGGTGTAAATGCAGCATAAGCGTGTAGGTTTAAACTGCACAATTTAATAAGCACTCATTAACTTTTGGTCACCCATACTTGATAAGTGTACAAAATTTGAATTAAATCAGTCCATAGCTGTAGTGGGTCAAACCCGAGTCTAAAGGAGACATACAAACATACAGGTGAACCTGATACAAGCGCATAGAGTCTGTTACAAACAAACATACAAGTGAAGCTGATATAAGCGTATAAATGTTAAATATAAATAGTTTGACAGATCAACATTCTGCAGTGCGTGCGGCGATGTTACGCAACTTTACGAGTCACAAGCGTTTGTGTTATAAGCGGAAGCGGATTCTAATTTTGAATTTGGAATTAATTTGAATTGTGTTCTAGAATCAAATAAGATTTGTAACTACATTCTTGCAAATAAATATAATTTGAATTTAAATTTGAATTTTGAAAGAGAGCGTTATAATATGTGATTATGATTTCATCATTGTTGATTTTGGACAGCCAAAAGTAATTGAATGCAAAGAAATGTAGATATATTTTAATTAAAGCTTGTTTAACGTGAAAAGAAAAGTTTATTAAATAAATACACTCTTTAATCTTTATTATATAACGTGTGAACGTCATGTTACATAATTTGTTTGTCCTAGTTTAGCGTTTTAAATTAAGAATTTCACTAAATTTCATTCATAAGTAGACATTAATAATAAATTCACACACCACTTGCAAATTATTATTTTATAAAATAATCATACGAAAAAGAACAATAAATCTTCTATAACCATTACACTTAATAAATAATAAACAAATAATCATCAGTAAAATACATAACGTAATAAAACTAAAAAAAAAATGCAAAAAATTAACAACCGAATTTAAAAACTTGCACCACAAGAGAAAGTTGCCACAGCCAAAAATCTCGTGTGAAAGTGAGTGAGAGCCTTTTGATCGATGCCATAATTATTATTATACGAGATATGCTAAAAGCAAAAGGCGGATGTCTAGGCTTTTCGGTAATTGACGTTTGTTGTTTTTTTTTTTTAATTTCTCTTTTCGGCCAGCGCGTTCGAAGTTGAAAACGAATTTTGAAAATCGAACTTTGTATCTTTTTTTTTTTCGATTCTTTTCAGCCAATAACTTTAAAAATTGTGTGCAAATTTTGAAAATCGAACTCTGTAATGTTATATTATTTCCGAGTTTCTCTTTTTGGCCGGTGTTCGAACTTCGAAGCTTTGAAAAGCGCGCGAATTTTGAAAATTCATTTTGTGGTCTTTTGTTATGAATGTTTGATAATGTTTATGTAGGTCATGTGATATAGATAATAAATTAATATTACATATTTATGTATTTATAATTAAGACAAAGAATAACAATAATAAAGTTGATACATACATCTAGAAGTTTGTTTCTCAAGAATTTTAGCTGTATGTACCTTCTTCATATTTAATCAAAATAACAGTATTTTATAAATTAAATTGTTCGGTTATAATAATATTGGGGATTTTATTCAAAAATTTCCAACTTTTGCTAAACGCTTTGTTTAAATTTACGCAACTTTTAGTTAGTTTCGAAACAATGAAGGCCATTTTTAATTTCACAGACTAATTGTTTAAAAATAAAACATTTCACAAATCAAATATGTAGTTGTTGTTTATTATTTTACAAGTGCATTTCGAATAATTTCGAGCTGTGACTCTACATTAATTTATAATGATACTAGCAGTCTGCCCCGGCTTCGCCCGAGGTACATATTTACGTTTTCTCTCCATAAGAACCATCCTCGTACTGCAAGGAATATTATAAAAAAAGAATTAACGAAATCGGTTCAGCCGTTTTCGAGTTATGCGCGCTTACCAACACATTTTGCGATTCATTTTTATATTATAAAGCTAAATGAAATAAAATTAAAAAACAAACACTAAAACTTTGCGAGTAAATCTTTGTCACATCAATAACTGTCCATCCAATAGTGATAAATGTAAATATAATACTCCAAACCAAACGTTCACTATGGCAAATTTTCACCATTTTCTTTTTACTGTCAAAGATTACGTTCGATTTTTTTAAGGTGCAGATGCTTCTAGGGTTCCGTCAAAAGTGCTAAAAGACAATGGGAATTTTTTTTGTTAGTTATTTTGACTATATTATTAAGTTTGTTTCTATTTCTAATATGTAAATAAAACCGACACAAACTTGGCCATTATTAGAAAAGATAGCCCATAAAAAGAAAATGGGTTACTGGTATGATAATATGTAACGATTCAAATAATAATAATAATATAAAATGTGTAGTTATTATTAAAATGTGTAGTAATTAAGTTTGGTGAAAGATAAATGAATGATGACATATGAAGATCATTCATAAGCAGGAATAAAGGTTCAAAGTACATAATTAATAAGTTTAATTTGTTTTAAGGCCAATCAACTACACTACTATTTATTTTTCCCATAATACGACATATTAAGCCGAAGTCATAAAAATAGCATAGCAAGTTAGTGACAAAAAATGCGATTAAGTAATAAAAAAAAATCGCACAAAATCTCTCCAGCCTTAACCCACTTATAGTTCAAATAAAAGAAAAAAAAATTGAAAACAAATGCATGGTAAAAAACGCCCTTCGGCGCCGAAAGAGAAAAATTATTTCCCAACAATTTCCCAACATCGGACCTCTCTCACTAACACAAGGTCGGGGGTATCGCCGTCCCGCTCCCACAGTATGCAATACATCTCATGCAATAAGAGACCTTGATAAATTGCAAGTTTCGTGATAGATAAAATAATTGATATACGGGTCATTATTATTCAAGCATTACAATTCAACTTTAAAAAAAAATAAAAAATCGATTAAGCACGTAGCCTTAAGTTAACGCAAAACTAGCGCCATTAAAGATTCTAATTGTTATTTTTATTTCCATTTTGCTGTAAACCAAAGTTTGCGAAACCCTAGTTTAAGTACAACGGACGAACAATCTCAAAATTGTCATTACTCACATCCAACGCAATGCATTTGTTACAATCCCAACACAACACGTACGTTCAAATTGACAACACTGGCCACTTACGAAAAGAAAAAAATTTAATTAAAAAAAAAAGCTTAGCACAAACGTCAATGCAGCTGTCAAGTGTCAAAATTATGAAGTGTCAAAAGTTTATTTTTAATTTCGCTTTTTCGGTTCCAAATTTGAATTTCGGCGCGGGGCGGCCGCGCGCGCGCGTTCTGCAGCACTAACTGAATTTTGTAAGCGCAAGCGAATGGTCGAAGCAAGGCAGGACTGTGAAGGTACTAGGCATTTGAAGAGCAATGAAATACGATATAATGATTTGAATTTCGATTTACTTTTACTTTTTTTGTGAGTATACACTAAAGAGCTAATTGAGCATCTTAAACAGGGCATTGGCAAGCTTTCTTATCAGTGAGGTGATAACGAAATTTCTTGAGTTCAAACTTGAGAAACAGTATCAGTAATCGATAGAGATTTATCTAAAATTGATGACCGTGAATTGTTGGTGTCTATAAAATAGGGCTAAGCTTCGATATCATAAATTAAGTTCAAATTAAATGCAAGTAAAAATAAGTTAATTATGAACCCATAATCCCTTAGAAAATTTTTAAATATATAAAAAATGAAAATATCCTAAACTTTTTTCGTCCTTCAAATTATATTCGCTCAGTAACTATTGAAAAGCTCATGTGACTATCCTTAGAAAAGTAAATCTTAATTATGACCTAGTAATACAGGTAACAGTAACCTATATTTCTTATCTTATCTGTTCAAAAAACTAAACACACTGGTATATCATCATTTGTATACTATGGCGCTGAAAACACGTAAATATTGTAGGAAAAATAAAAAAGAAGCTACATAAAGACTAGAAAAATAACACTATTCCCTCAAAATAATTCTGTTAAAAAGTCAAAACCATATGAAAATGTAAACGAAATAAGAAACAGAAATAAACTATTATTACTATAAAAAATCGTAACTAATTCAATACACGATTAGAACTAAACAAGTCTAATCTGGTTCTAAAAGTTAAAACCACTCGAAACGTTCAAAGAAAAATAATTTATTTTCCATCTAGAACAGACAATCAAATCTATCTTTAAAAACGTATAATCAAACATACAGTTTATTGTAAATCTATAAAAAGTTACCATAGCCTACGTAATCTTTTTTTACAATAAATATTTAAAAACACAAAAAATCGCGCCAAAACAAAAACGACATCGCCCAAGCCAGATATTAAAAAAAAAACACCATAAACAATATCTAAATTAAAAAAAGCAAAATTCCCGCCCTAACTAGTGACAACTGACAGACACATGTAAATCGATCGAGTTCTATTTAAAACTTGAACCCTTTGCAAAAATGAACCCTTATTTTGACCCCTTAAATAACTGGTCATTGTGAATTCGTGAAGAAAACCGGGTCGGTCAGTGGGGTTAAGTTTTAAAACGAACCTGATTTTTTTACTTCAGAGGGATATCATATTGAACAATGTCTTTTTTGCTAAATATTCATGTACCTATATCATCATTCGTTATCTGTAATTTATAAAGTTACCTTTGTAAGTATGTTTAATATAATGAATATACTTACCTAGTTTTAAAGAACTAAATTACCAGCTTTAATATCTTATTATGCTGCTTAGAGTTTATCTTAAACTCATGAAATTATTGTAATGCCACGAACCTTGATTATTGCACAAGTTTGAACTAAATCTTCCCTTTTAAAGTGGGACCAAAATTGAGTAAATAAGTTAAAAATACAATAGTTAAATAAGTTATTGATGTATGTTTGTAAACCCTGTGGTATATAAGTACACGCTTTTCAATAATACTTTAATAAATAACTAGCGGTCTGTCCCGGCTTCGCCCGTGGTACATATAGCCTATATCACTATCTTACTTTATTTATCACTATCTAATTTGTCCTACAGTTCCTGAGCTTAACGCGTTCAAACAAACAAACTCTTCAGCTTTATGTTATTTGTAGTGCCAAAGCAAAAACCTGACTATATTATGTCAATTCTTAATAGTGTAGCTTTCTGTTAGTGAAAGAATTTTCATAATCAGATCAGTATTTCCGGAGATTATCGCCTACAAACATACAAATAAACTTTACCTGTTTATAATATTAGTATAGAATACCTATAGATAATAATAAACTTCATAAATTAATAAACTAACGTATAACGTGCGTAACTATAGTTAACTATAAGTTAATCACAATACTGAAAATCACGAGGTACTTTCAAATATTTTTAGTAATATGTATGTGAATTCTTTAGAATTTAATTCGAAGTAGAGAAAACTTGAACGAAAATTACACAACTTTGACATAGTAAGATATGGAAGAATATTAAACTGAATCTAAATAGAAATCCCGCCTAGTGATCAATTTTTAAATTTTGACTAAAATATTTAAAGAAATTATACGCAAATATTATTTACAAAAATTCAAAAACAATGCCCTAAATTCATATTACTTACTTACTTCAACGGCGCAACGACCCAAAGAGGATCTTGGCCTCCGACACCAAAAGTTTCCAGGTTTCGCGCCTAAGCGCCCTGGTGTTGAGGTCTTCTACTTGAAGGATGTCCAGATCTTTTTGGACTTCGTCTCTCCAACGGTGACGAGGTCGGCCGACGGGGCGCCTACCGATCGGCTTGCTCATGTACACCCTCTTCGCAGCGCGATCGTTTGGCATCCTTTCTAGGTGACCGATCCATCGAAGGCGAGCAGCTTTTGTCTCACCAATAATGTTGGGTTCACGGATGAGATCTTCGATGTCTAGATTTTTCCTCATTCTCCAAGTTCCCTCATCAGATTTTGTAGGTCCTAAGATTTTTCGATAGATTTTCCTTTCCGCAACTAAGAGCTTCTGTTCTTCTTTCTGGCTTAGTGTCCACGATTCGCACCCATACATTAGGATTGGTCTAATAATGGTTTTATAGATTTTGACCTTTGTTTTCCTGCTTATAATCTTGGACACAAGGATTTTATGGAGCGCTGCTGAGCATCTTAGTGCGTTTTGGATGCGGATATCTATTTCGGCTTCTCGGCGGTTAGTATCCGTAACTGTGCAACCTAGATATTTAAAGGAGTCTGTTCCTAGGTATGTAGTATCTCCGGTTACCAGATTTTTCCTACAAACTCTAGTATCTTTGTATCTTTTCATATGTAGGTATTCCGTTTTTTCCCCGCTTATCTTAAGGCCAATCTTAAGACCTTCCGATTCTAGTGTCTTAGCCATTAACGTAAGATCTTGTTCACGTTGTCCTAGAAGCGCTAGATCGTCAGCGTATCCAATAACTTTGTGATTGCCGTTGAGCTCAATACCACCCTCAAGTATCAGGATTTTTCTAATAAGGTATTCTAGAGCAAGATTGAACAGAATTGGTGAAAGTGCATCTCCTTGTTTTAGCCCAGTGGTGACTTCAAATACATCAGTAAAGCCTCGACAAACCTTGACTTTCATTTTGCTGGTTTCGGTAGCTACTTTTACCATTCTTACCAGTTTTTCAGGGATTTGGAAAAGTCTCAAGATGTTATAGAGTGAATCCCTGTCGACGCTGTCATATGCTTTGATAAAGTCCACAAATAGGATGTGAAGGCTCTGTGCATACTCCCACCTTTTCTCCATAATCTGTCTCAAGAGAAAGATTTGGTCTGTTGTGCTACGGTTTTTTCGAAAGCCGCATTGATAATCTCCCAAGATTTTCTCTGTGTAAGGTTCTAGGCGACCCAGTATAATATACGAGAGTACTTTATAAGCCGTGGGCAATATCGCTATTCCTCTGTAGTTAGAGCATTTTCTTCGGGAGCCTTTTTTGTGAACTGGGCATATCACACCTAGGTTCCATTCATCCGGTTGTTTCTCTTCCTTCCATATCTTAGTAATAAGCTCGTACATTTTGGAGGTTGTTATATCTTCACCGTACTTCCACAGTTCACCTGGAATACCGTCAGCTCCAGGGGCTTTGTTGTTTTTAAGTTTGGATATTGCCTTTCGTACTTCTATTGGACTTATCTCGTTTATTAGAGTATCATTATTTTCTATCACTTCAGTGATGGGGCTCCCTGCTACTGGGCAATTCAGTAAGGTCTTAAAGTATTGTTTCCACTCTTCTTTGATATCATCTGGGTTCGATAGGAGTATCCCATTCTCATTTTCCAGAAGCTGAGACGAGGGCTTGAAGGCTTTCCTGAATAGCTTTATCTCTTTATAAAACTTTCGGCTTTGGCTAGCTTTACTAAGAGTTTCGACTTCCTGCAATATATTATCCAGATGTTCCCTTTTAGCATGTTTCATGAGATTTCTGAGTCGATTCCGAGCTACCCGGTGTTTCTCTTTCCATCCTTCGTCCTGTTCCATGAGAATTTTATACTTTCGTCTCTCTTCATAGGCCTGTTCGCAAGCAGTATTCCACCATTTTCTGTTATGTGTTCTCTTTTTTCGTCCCAAGACTTTCAGTCCCACCTCTTCCATAATACCCTTAGTTTCAACCCACATTTTATTTATATCTTCTGTGTTATCTAATTCCTGAAATCTATTTTTTAATTCTAATTGGAATGACTTCCTTATATCTGTATCTTTCAGTCGTTCGGTATCTAGATTTACTATTCCTTCACTGCCACCACTGCGTTGTATTCGGATTTTTGCTTTAATTTTTATGAGTAGTAGGAAATGATCAGAGTCGCAATCTGCTCCGCGATAGGTTCTCACGTCCTCTATGTTACTTCCGTGTCTGCTGTCAACAAGCACGTGATCAATTTGGTTCACAGTGGTACCATCAGGTGATTTCCAGGTGCCTTTGTGAATATCTTTATGATCGAACATTGTGCTTTTTACTAGCATGGATTTAGAAGCCGCAAAACTTATCAGTCGCAGACCATTGTCATTTGTGTGTTGGTGCTTGCTGTATTTTCCAATAGTAGGGATGAACGTGTCTTCGCGCCCTACTTGCGCGTTTAAGTCACCCACAACAATTTTTACATCATAATCTGCTATTTGATCATACACAAGCTCGAGGTCTTCATAGAATAAATCCTTCTGACTATCGTCTGTAATCTCAGTTGGTGCATAGACATTAACAATAGTGATGTGGGAGAATCTACTTTTTATCCGAAGTACACATATTCTGTCTGAAACTGCAACAAATTTTATTACGTTCCCTAACACTTTGTTATCTATCAAGAAACCGACTCCATTAACATGTTTCCCGTTAGAATCACCACTATAGAATAGAGTCGCATTCCCGTCAATGTTGCACTCTCCGTTTCCTGGCCATCTCACTTCTTGAAGTGCTGCTATGCCGATTCTATATCTTTGCAATTCCCTGTGCACCTGATATATTGCACCTGGGCGATACAAGCTACGAACATTCCAAGAGGCTAATCTTAAGTCCTTAAATCCACGCCGAGGGTCGTCGTTTTGAGAAGATCGTATATAACTTTTTTGTGTCGGTTTCGTAACTTAGGTTTTTTACGTGGATGGGGTGTTAACCCATCGCACAACCCCCATATTGCTGGAGGACCACACCCTTCGTTGGTCAGCGAGGCCACCGGCCTTAGCTGATAGTGCAGCTGGGCTGAACTACCAACCTTCCCCCCATCCGCCACCCGGGGGACGCTCCCCTACGCCGTGAGGGCCGGCGCGAGGAATTATTATATATATATGGAATAAAATTCATATTAGAAATTATTAATTAGAATTCATTAGAAAACACACAAAATTATCAACACTACACGAAGAAAAAATATTTATATTAGAAAACAGGATTCTTATTTTATGCGTAATAAAGAATAATCGAGTTACTGACCTAGGACAAACCGCGGTAAAAATCTATAAGGAAAACCGCCTAATGGCAAATCTAAAGAAATACTTTATTACTGCCTATTTGAATGTTTAATTTTCAATGTCTTTGCTATAGAATAAAAGATTTATCTGTACTATATCATCATCACTACATAGTATAAAACAAAGTCGCTTTCTCTGTCCCTATTTCCCTATGTCCCTTTGAATGCTTAAATCTTTAAAACTACGCAACGGATTTTGATGCGGTTTTTTAAATAGATAGAGTGATTCAAGAGGAATTTTTTGTTTGTTACGATTATACTCAAAAACTTCTCGACTAATCAAAAAAGGATTTTACAAATAGAAAGTTTTCTTTATCAAGTAACATAGACTACACTTAATTTATTTTAGCCCGGGTAAAGCCAGTGTATGGACTAGTTAAATATTAAAACATTAAAATACGCATTCTTGAAGTTATTTTAGAATATTTAAACATATTATTATTAGAATATTAAGGTTATGTCTTCTAAAAGCATGTATTTATGTTTTTTTTTGACAGAAAAGAATCGTCACATTCGGATCACCCATTCGCACGTCCTGAGGTGACAAACCGTCTAAATGAAAACTGCCTTTTTTTCGAAATCGATGAAAAAAACAACATTATGTAAGATTTTTGGCGCCATTTTTTCACCTAGACGCAAGTTATTTGTTTTTTTCAATAATTACTCATTTTATAGACAGCCATCTGACCTAGTTTCATTATCACTGAAGAAACCTTATCACGGGCGGTTAATAACCGATAAGGGAATAAAACGTAAAAGATAAATCGGTACACATTTTTCGTGTGGAGTGATAAAAAAATCAATATATACAAATTTAACGGGTTTAAAACGCGATTTATTTGTGGTAAATTGAAGTTTTATTAAAAATGTAGATATCAATATGTTAAAATACATTTTCTTCAAGATGTAATATTGGAAATTATGTTATATCTATTACTAGCTGCTCCGCGCGGTTTCACCCCCGTGGCTCCACTCCTGTTGGTCGTAGCGTGATGATATATAGCCTATAACCCTCCTCGATAAATGGGCTATCTAACACCGAAAGAATTTTTCAAATCGGACCAGAAGTTCCCGAGATTAACGCGTTCAAACAAACAAACAAACAAACTCTTCAGCTTAATAATATTAGTATAGATTAATAATATAGAATTTCGATTAAATTGTATTTACCGATTACAATTAGTTTGTTGCCCTTTCTTTTTTCGATTAAATAACCATGTTTTATTTTTCAGATATTCCTAGACATTTCATGCAACGCCATCTAGTTGCCAACTTAGTAAACTTAGTAAAGTGGTTTTAAAAAAGACTATTGAAGAATATTTCATACTTAACAACAAATGGGTCTCACAAATACCCATTGTCACTCATAATTCAAATGAATATAATATCCATAATCATAAGCATGATAAAAAGAAACACACACACAATTTGAAAATTTCAAAATATATAACTTTTGAGAAAAAGAAAATAACTACGAAGAATATTTGACGCAGGAGTGCAGGCGAAAGGAGTCACGGGCGAAAAGCTAATATTCTGTAAAGTATAAACCTTTAAAAACTATACTATACAGAGATACAATCACTAGTTTCAAAATACTGTTTACTGAGTATAGAAAAATACAATATTCATAAAAAAAATACATAATTTATACTATAAAATACGAGGAAGCATGTATGTTTGTAACTCTGTCACTTCAAAACGGCTCATCTTTATATATATAACTTTAAGAGAGAGATAGATTATACCCTGGATAACCTCATATTTTATTACTAGCTGTAACCTTCCTCGATAAATGGGCTATCTAACACCGAAAGAATTTTTCAAAATGGACCAGTATGTAGTATGTAGTTCCTGAGATTAGCGCGTTCAAACAAACAAACAAGCTCATCTGCTTTATAAAATTAGTATAGATAATCCGGGTACCAAGCAAGAGTAATTATATGCTGACATTAGTATTTTTTTATAATTTAATTAAATTTTTAAATTATTTGCAATCACAAAGTTATATAAAACCATAGTAACACGCGCTGATATCAAATTTCACTAACTACAGGTTTCTACAAAAACCTGACTCTAGTAAATTAAACATTTGTATAGAAAACTATATCATTTATTCTCTCTTTAGTAATATCATATGTATAAAAATATCCTATTTGTGTACCAACATGTAGAATACTTATGGGTAATCTATATATAAAGCTGAAGAGCTTGTTTGTTTGTTTGAACGCGCTTATCTCAGGAACTACTGGTCCGATTTGAAAAATTCTTTCGGTGTTAGATAGCCCATTCATCGAGGAAGGCTATAGGCTATAAATCATCACGCTACGACCAACAGGAGCGGAGCTACGGGGGTGAAACCGCGCGGAGCAGCTAGTATTAAATATAAATAAAATGTATAAAACGTTGCGATTAAATAAAAGTCTAAAAAATGTTTCAAAATAATCAAAACAACTTATATTACCCGAATAAAATATAATATCGTCTCTATCTTCTCCTAATTTTATTGTTTTACCTTCATTTTTAACTTACCTCCTTTTTACCACGTTTAAGAGCAAATTTTAAAAAGTTTCTAATTCTAGTAGTTTGGACTTTGCATTGCTATATTAATATTTAAATGTCATGCTTTTTATATACTTAAAATGTAGGGTCAAACGAACATATAAAAATCACAATTTTTGAAATAACCTTATTCAGTTAATTATTACGCCAAAACCGTATATTTTATTTATATTACCTGTTTAATTGATTTTTAATTACCACGCCCATAAATAATGCCTTACCTGAAACAAAAAAGAAACATAAATTACATTACAATCAATTACATTATTAAATTAAATTAAACTGGCTGTCCCCGCGGTTTTACCCGCATTGCTCCGCTTCTTTTGGTCCTTGCCGGATTAAATATAGCCTATAGCCTTCCTCGATAAATGGAAAGAATTTTTCAAATCGGACTAGTAGTTCCTGAGATTAGCGCATTCAAACAAGCAAACTCTTCAGCTTTACTAGCATACCGCCCGCGGCTTCGCCCGCTTTGACTAAAACTATTTAAATTATATACTAAAACCATCCTCTTGAATCACTCCATCTATTAAAAAAATCCGCATCAAAATCCGTTGCGTAGTTTCAAAGATTTAAACATACATGGGGACATATTATATATATTTATTCTAGTAAATATGTTACCCCAATAACATTCATACTTATTACGCATCAACGATATGATTTATAGCTATATTGATAATATCAAAATAATACTTTAATTTGCCTATACTAATTGGATACTTTAATTTTCTAACCCTAAAATTCCCTTATACAAAACATAGTTCATTTTATTAAAATTGCAATTTTTAAATATCTGTGGCGTTAAATTACTGTCCAATTAACGATTATTTAGAATTAACTGTCTCATCAATTTTAGTTTTTCGTATTGATTTGCAAAATTTCGTATTAAAATATGATTTTAACATTAATCATTCTTCACTACATAGAATAAAACAAAGTCGCTTTCTCTGCCCCTATGTCTCTTTGTATGCTTAAATCTTTAAAACTACGCAACGGATTTTGATGCGGTTTTTGAAGTGAAACTTCTTTATCGGGGGTGGACAAAAATTTTGTGTAACATTTTTGCGTTACGCCGCGCGCGTGACATTTTTGCGTTACGCCGCGCGCGTGACATTTTTGCGTTACGCCGTACTCGTGACATTTTTGCGTTACGCCGTACTCGTGACATTTTTGCGTTACGACGTACTCGTGACTATAAACATGTTATATTAAAGTGATCAGCAAAATCAAAGGGTTTGTTTTAATTCTAATTCCAGTGAATTTCTAAAAAAAGTAAATAAGTAATTACATCTATTTTTCTAATACTTAGGTGTAATAATGGTATTTATTTTTCTAAGTTATTTATGATTAACCTCACTTTTTGATTGTATTTTTTCAATACACTAACACGTGGGTGGAATTATGGTATCAATTTTTTCTAATACTTGAATGTTGATTGTGGTATTTATTTTTCTAAAATTGTATTTAAAGTTAACCTCAGTTTTTGATTGAATTTTTTAAAACACCAACACGTGGGCGAGATCATGTTATTTATTTTTCAAGTTATTTAAGCTTAACCTCTGTCATAATATGTATATACTATGTGCGTCATTAATTTCTGACTGTTTCGAGATTTCGACATTAGGAATTTATATTTATTACCTCTATTGTTCGAACAAAAATAAGTTACCGCCTTTAAGAACTTGCCGACAATGTAAGTACAGTATTGTTTCTTAGAAAACATTTTAGGAGTATACGATAATAAATCTATGACTCACGTTAACACGTGTTTGCTTGATTGGTGTTCAAGTATGATTTTGTGAATTCAATGTTTATAAGAATAAACCTCAAACTCTTTATGTCCAATCAAAATCCGCCTAAGTCGAAATCCTTTATAAGTTGAAAACTCTATATAACTCGAATTTTTTGGCGTCTCCCTTGGTCTTTTGAACTACCGCACGAGCTGAGCGAGCGAAGCGAGCGAGTCGCGGCAGTGGCCGGCGTAAATATTCAAATAGGTAGCGAGGAGCGAAGCGACGAGCATCTTAGGTTAACTTTTGAACTACCGCACGAGCCGAGCGAGCGAAGCGAGCGAGTTGCAGCAGCGGCCGGTGTAAATATTTAAATAGGTAGCGAGGAGCGAAGCGACGAGCATCTTAGGTTAACTTTTAATTTTTGAACTACCGCACGAGCCGAGCGAGCGAAGCGAGCGAGTTGCAGCAGCGGCTGGTGTAAATATTTAAATAGGTAGCGAGGAGCGAAGCGACTAGCGTGTTAGACTAACGTATTTCTGTAATATTGTATACAAGCTGTGCTGCGCGGTTTCACCCGCGTGGCTATGCTCCTGTTGGTCTTAGCGTGATAATATATAGCCTATATTACTCGTGGATAATGTAGCTTTCGAATGGTGAAAGAATTTTTAAAATCGGTCCAGTAGTTTATGAGCCTATTCATTACAATCAATCAAACAAACAAACAAACAAAGTTTTCCTCTTTATAATATTAGTGTAGATAGTAAATTATTTTTTGAAAAATAAGGTCATAAAGAAGTTTCACTTCTTACGTGTGTACTCTAGTACACGCACACATTTTTTTTTTTAATAGATAGAGTGATTCAAGAGGAAGGTTTTAGTATATAATTTATTAGGTTTTAGACAAAGCGGGCGAAGCCGCGGGCGGTAAGCTAGTTATTATTAAAATAGATATAAGTAATAATGTGTCATATAACGGATATCCTTTTCAAAGAAATTTAGCATGTAATAATCATCTTCGAAAGATCATTAAACGCAGTCATTACGAACAATTCAGTACTTTCACATCAGTTAAAGACCTAACAAAGGTCTGAATGCACTAAAAACAGGTTCCGAGCTAAGCCCTAACGGACACCCATCCCGGATCCGACCGCGCACAAAAATACATCACTTGAATCAGCTGACCCAAATATAGGTTACTAGCGGTAAAGATACGGTACTTAACGTTCACGCTACTCGCCAACAGATGGCGCTGTAACAAACGGGGAAAAGATTTCAACTTTTTTCTTAATTTATCTATTAGTTTATTGTATTCTAGCGCTTTCGATAGCAATATGGGTCAAAGATAAGGGCACTTCAATCATTGTATCTAATGTATGTTTATCGTTTTGTATTGTTTATATCGAGAATGTATATTAGACGATTATTGCATGTCATTGTTGTAATGTGCTTGAGTGTACAGATTTTATATAGAATACATCAAATCATAATATTATAACACATAAATAATTACACAGTTGAGAAGAAATCAGCTCATATGCTACTAACGTATTTTTTGTTACAGATACCTATGCTGTGTATAGAGTGGCGATGTGGATAATGAAAAAACAAGTGAATTTAATTATTACATGCTCATCGAATGCAAATATGCTTAGTTGCTTGTAGTTTGTTGCTATGTATACTCAGTCGTAGCAATAGATTTGACTATTTTCCGTCTGTATATTTAAACATCTATTTCATTTATCATTACCGGTTAAATTGTGATTAAAAGTGTGTTTATATACTTTCTAATTACATTTACAAAAATACATGTTAACTATAATTGCCTATTCTCCCAGTTTGTTTTAAAATAACACACAGTAGTTTAAAGTTTATTATTTTGTTTACAGTTACGAACAGTATATTTGAATAAAGCAAGAAAGTAGTCATTCAAGCACATTTCTCATATTATTTATTCATTCATTCATTCACTTAACGACAATTTGTGTATTGAAAAACATCAACATCAAAATATACCCATTAGGGTTCATTCAGAAGTGAAGGTTCGTATAGAAGTACCGTTGCAACATTAGTACCGCCACTCGTCGATAGATGGCGTTTATTTTCAATTAGTCGTATGCATAATATTCGTAGTTGTCGATGCATTACCGAGTAATCTATTGCTTGGGTCAACAGACTAACTGTAGTTGGTAATAATTAATGTTAGCTGAGTTGGTTCACGCTGTATTATGTGTTGTATTGTTATTTGTATGAATATAGTGTTTAGAAATAGTGATGTATGTAATTTTAAATAAGTTGCGTTGTTCTGTAAAATCCTAAATAATACATACGTTTCTTCTAAAGGATTGTTTAAAACAGTAATTGCAATGTGCGAAATAACTAAATAAATGAAGGATTGATTATATATTTAACAAATATATTTAGGGATGTGAATTGAAAACAAATTTAGTGATTAAAAATATATGTTAAAAGTATGTATCTCAATAGACTTATTTAGCATGATCTGTAAGATAAACATCTTGAAAATTTACTGTGAAAGATATTTATACATAGGTAGTTAAATTCAAGAGGGATTGCGAGGACCTACATAAGAAATAATACAGAAACAAAATGGCTGCCTCTTGCAAGTAAAATCTTCAATCTTTTTCCCTTTAAGCTATATCGAGTGGGGTTCCAAAGTGAAGAATTTTAAAAGGTATTTCATGAGTTTAAGAGGCGGTCTTATCGCCTGATAATGTCCCTGGTAACCTATTTGACACTTTTTGATGAGATTTTTTATACATTAATTTTCATCTGCTGGGTGGAACCGTTAAACAAAGAGAAGCAAGTACAGTAATTCTAACTGACACAGAAGAAATCAGGAGTTTGGAATTCAGCCCTTAGCACGTTTTATTTTATTTTTATCTAGTTTTTAAGATATTTCTGTTACAATGGTTTGTTTAATTTGCTTTGCGATGCATAAACTCCGTTTCCCATAAAATTCATTTTACAATATGTAATCATTACATAGTATAAAACAATGTCGCTTTCTCAGTCCCTATGTATGCTTAAATCTTTAAAACTACGCAACGGATTTTGATGCGGTTATTAATAGAGTGATTCAAGAGGAAGGTTTGAGTATAATATAATTCATTAGGTTTTAGACAAAGCGGGCGAAGCCGCGGGCGGAAAGCTAGTACATAATATACTTGACATAGGTATTGTTTCTTTTTCGCCAGTTTTATGTGATTTAGGGCTAATTTTTCAATCCTTAGTTAAAACTTATTCATCGAATAACGTATTGCTCTACCATTTAAAAAATGTATTCTAATTGCCCATATTTGACAGTTTATAGGTGGCATTTTAAAATTATCATGTAATAATTTATTGGACGGGTTATCCAAGGATTGAAAAATCGGCTCTTATTCAACAATCAAGACAATATTAATATATTATTTGTTTCAGTTTACGTTCCGGTGAAAGCAGAGTACCAAAACGATGAGTATTTACTCAAACTTATTAAATAAGTTTCTCCCCACATAAGCTTTTATCTTACTAGTTTATACGTAATTCTGCTTGACTGAATAGTTGGTGAGCCGGAAGGTGAATTTGTAAATAAACTGCTTTTGACAGGAATTTACATAGCTATAATATATTTACCAGACTGTTAAAGAAGGGTTATGTATAAAAGTGTATATGTTATAAGAAACTCATAGTCGGAAAAACCACTTTTGACTGTAAAACTAAAAACGTTTTTGACCAACGCCTTCAGTCTCTGATTTTTACAGGCAAATGTGTTTCTGACCGTCAATAAGTTTAAACGGTAACATATTCATGTATGTATATTTATTTAGAACCTTTGTATCTAATGGTGCATTTACACATTCGATTTCGCTATTCGCTATTCGTCACTTGACCACGCGAACCACTATTCACACATTCGTCTTTCCTTTTAATAACATCCGATAAACCAATCTTAACACGAATACGCGAATCTCCTTTATTTATTTATCTTTGGGAAACAAAGAATACAGAGTTTCACATATAAGTAAAATTTCCATCATATAAAAAAAACGAATAGCAACACTGTGTAGTGTTTACACATGCGTGTTCTTTAATCGCTTCGCTATTCGTACGAATGTGTAAATGCACCATTAAGGTACTAATAGCTGACTACATCACTACACCATTGATTTCGAGCAAAAATAATAACGCGGTTGACATGCGGTCTTCTATTGAAAAAAATATCGTTAGCCATCTTATAATTCTATTTTTGTTTTATTTTTATAATTATTTTTTTCAGATATCTTGCATAGATACGCCTCCGAGGAAGGGATCGTGGGTTATGCCGCATTTTTTCCGACCAAAACCCACTGTGTTCCGTCGAGCCGCTTATGACAGGGCCACGGGTGTTGTGTAGAATTCATCCGCGACCCCATCAGCCTGATGTTTCTACCTACACTATTAGTAGTATGGTGTGGTAGTTTCAGTAACGTTTCGTTCCACTCTTGAAAGTTGCAGCGATCTACTAATTATGGTTAAGTTTTTTAGTTGTATCGCATTCGTAATATGTTAAATTGTTTATACCTGTAGATTCCTTTCTCAAATTTTAATTATGTTTTGTGTTTTGAATGTTATTATTATGTATTGTTTGGTATGTAATTTGATTTTAATTCTTAATTGTATTTATAGTTTTTATGTCATGTGACTAACAAGAAATATATTAAGAAAATTAAACCCAACCAAAATGTCTACAAATGAAATCTAATTGAATGAATAATTAATTAATGTGATATGCGTATAACGTAACGTATTTAGTGTGGTACTGACAGATGTCAACATCATATAGGCAGCTGTCAGCCGCACTATGCTGTAGGGTAAATATTTGTAGCGTAACTGCAGAGTATGTATAATGAAATGTTACAGGTACTAGTGTAGTATTATATTATCTGTGGTACAGGTGAATAGTAAAGTGTATGTAGTGTCTTTAGGTCTAAATTTTGTGTCAAATGTCATTTAACAAATAGGATTTCGAATTTACTTGGATATAAAATAACACGCATAAACTAATATAGTATCTTCTTGTATCTTTTTTGCATTTCAATAACAGCATAGTAAAAGATAAAAGTCTATTTTATTGTGCCTAATTGAATGATATTTTCATTTTGATCATAATTATGTAGTCACAAAATGGCGCAGATTCCATCCTATTCTGGTTGGCTAACATAGTAACAGGTAAGGTCTTTACCTTACTGTTTACCTGTACCTTTGTACAGGTAAACAGTAAACACTCTCGATGTGAGCATTGCGCCGAACAGAGCGGTGAGCATTGCGCCGAACAGAGCTTCGAGCATTCGCACGAACGTTACGATATGCTCGAGGAAATGCTCTACTAGTCTAGGGACCCGAAAGTTTGTAAGTAACATAACATTTAATACATATTACCAGCTTTTCGCGTAGTCAAAGGAAATTCCTATTAAAATGAGTTGTTTCGCCGCCGTAATCATATTATGTCACCGTCTAGCCTCCAGACAAAATCCTACTAATATTATAAATGCGAAAGTTTGCGAGAATGGATGTATGTTTGTTGCTCTTTCACAAAAAACCTACTCAACCGATTTGGATGAAACTTTACAGTAATATAGGTTATACAACAGAATAACACATGAGCATAACACATAGAAATATTTGATTTTACACGCGGGTTCGTCCGCGGCTGAAACCGTGCGGCGCAACTAGTGAAGATATAAAAGAAAAGATATTTTTATAGGTCTTTAAGAACGCAAGAAAATCCAAAACAATATTTAATAGTATTTTTGTATATTTGTTCTTAGTTATCTTAACAACAACTGTAACGATTTTTACGAAAAACGGTGAAACAAATTTAAAACAATTTCACGAGGAAGAATACGTAGCCACAGGAAAGATCGATAACCGCTGTTCCAGTGATTTGAAGGTAACGATAAACTCAACTTTTCAAGTTATTTTCCTTATTAGAAGCTTATTTCTCTTATCCTATCATATACGGCTTCTTTTTAAAACACTAGTGTTATAATCATAAGAATTGATAATCATCATAAAAATTGTAAGTACTTTTTTTATTATTGAACTTTAAGTGTATATTTATTAATGAGAACCAAAAACTACACGTTATTTTGCATAAATGAATGCATATAGGTATGTATTTTATTCTTGCAAATGCTAGAAACAATAATATTACATACAGAAAACCGCGGGTGTCTGCCAGCAGGCATATATTGATTTTAATCCGCAGTACAATGCAGGTAATAATAATCTTTATCCGTATAATTTCAACTCGATTGAATCTATAGTATTTGTGCACAGTATTACAATATCAAATAATATTGTAATACTGTGATTTGTGCTTTTAAAAACAATAAACATAATGTCATTTTACATTCTCTAATCTATAAGATTTAGTGGATAAGCATATTAATTATTTATTTATGGAAACCTATTTCTGTTCTTTCATTCAACTCTAAAGTTAAAAATCTTCTTTTCTCCGAAATTCCTTCATAAAAACGTAAAACGTAAATTTCGCACCACTCAATAGTACGATATAAGATTGCTTTGTAGTTAAGTTACTATCTTTGATTTAATCGACTAATGCTTTGTGTATTATAAAAAATTAGAAACACGCAAAACGTAACCGAAGTACAATCCTTAATGATAAGATATAGTACCGCACTATACTTAAGTTACTATCTTTGATTCAATACACTAATGTTTTGTGTATAACATACAGCATAAATACTTTTACCAGGTGAACCCGGGGTTTATAACTAGCTAGTTTACCTGACGCAGTAGTGCTAGCCGCAGTCGTTATCGACAGGGTGCTAGTCGAGGCGCTGTCATTCGACGTATTCGCTGCATTTGTCATCTCCACGATCCTGTCCACAGCTATCCTGTTCCCTGGCAGTATCCCCGAACTTTCTGCTGGTTGGGGCTCCTCTTCAGGTTCCTCTCTACGCGGGCTCAGCGTGGTCTGACTCAAGTCATTGGCAACTATAACGTTGACAGTCGTCAGGGACTCCATATCTGATTCGCCCTGGACTTGCGAGTTGTCGATGTACACAGCGGCGGAACGCGCGCCCAGAGTCTCCATGACGCTTTCAGCTAAGGAGCGAGTTGATAGCTCGTCCATGTCGATGTCCTGCTTGATGTCAATGATGATCTGGTGCCGCTTGCCGCCGCCGCTCGGGCTCTGCACTTGATGCACGCTCACCTGCGCGTCGCTCCCCTGCGCGACGTGCTGAATCACGTGCGTCAACCCCTCCAGATTATTGCCCGCCATTATAATCAGCCTTATCGGAACTATAAATACACTAAACTAATGAACACTGGTATCACACGGGAGCACTCGTCTTATTTTGGTCACCTACTGCACTGCGCGCAGTTGCAGGGGAAGTAGGTCAGGGGTCGACATCCTCCTAATATTTTTTAGACGTAGATTTGTGCGTGGCTTATCATCTCCTGGCAGTGATAGTTACGACAGGCACTCGGTGTCACATGGGTAGGCGGTCGAGTCGCTACTGTTTTGTTTTCCTACAACTTAGGCATATTGACACAGTGTCCTATATTTAGGCTAGGTCCGCGGACGCGGCCGTCGCACGCTCGTAGCCACTGTGAGGCCTACGAGCCGTAGCGCTACGCCGCGCAGCCTGCTACGCGCGTAGCTCACTTCCGCGTATTGATCTCACGATATCTGGTAGGGGTGGCATTTTTGTGTTTGTTTTCTTTGTTAATGTAAGCATAGCGTAGTGATTATAAAAGTAATGTGTATTATAATAATAAAATGATATTGTTTTAATCATCAGATTCAATATAGATGTAAATTTTATAATTAAAGTACATTGGTCTAATGTAAAGAGCATTGAGATGTGGAATATATAACTTGTCTCGCAGGTATCATTAAAAAAATCAAAGAGAAGTATAAACATATGGTCTCTATCGAAAATACTAAACTGATTTCCAAATAAACTACAAAACTGTTTTGTTGTTCTTCACACATATCACACAATTACACTATACTATATACACAAACTCAACTAAACCTGGGTCATATTACACTGCTTTTCTTCAAATATCCCGAGACATATCCCTGCTAACTGGCCTCCTTTACACTCATCAATTTTCGCGGACACGTGCATACGCATGCGCACATTCACCACTATATCCATCTCACTCTCTCACCATTCACTATCTCCCTCCAACGACTTCGATCGTTCAGCAATGACGAAAAAGCATATAATCAAATTTATGTAGGGTCCTAGTGTATTATCTAAGTACGGTGCGCAGAAAATATGGCCTTGGTCTACTTTTGAAATAAATTATTATTTTGTACTAGTGTATTACAATAGGGAAGGTAATAGGTAGCTAAATCATAGAGCTATAAACAAGAATACTTTAGAATGAATAGTTTACGTGTTTAAGACAAACAGTCATAATTAAAAAAGTGTAGAGCTGTATTCTATGTTTATATGTATTCCTGTTAATACTGTTACTGTATTCAATGTCATCAAAATGTAATATGTGTGCATTCTGAATATATATTAACTGCAAATGCAATTAAGTTGATGTGTAAGTGATAAAGATCAAAATTAGATTTTTTCCAAAAAGTACTTTTATGTGTAGTTTATTTTACACCAAAATAGTTTCTAAAATGTAATACAGTTCACATAAAATATTATTAAATACATAAATAGGTTAAGCATTTCAACATCAGCCTGTTTTGCTGACCGTACATCATTACGCAACTATGATCTAACGTCCCGAATCCAAAACAAGGAAACCTGAGGTAAACAATGTTGTATTTGCATATGATTTTTAATGTGATATAAATTAAATCCTTTTTCAAAAAATTAAGAAACTAATTTGTCCATTTTAGTCTCTTAAAAACGAAAAGAACAAGAATATGCCTTCTTAATTCTGAATTTTAAATTGGAATCCGATATCCTAATTTTTATTATCAACAATCCTAAATAATATTATTCCTTACATAACTATTATAATATTCGAGATCTTATCGTTGTATATTTCTATCAGTGGCTGTTATAAAATACTTATATTTATATATTATAATACAATGGATGCATCACCGTTCGTCACAGATAATGACGTCACAGTTCCAACATGGCCGACTTTGTATGGGACGTCGACAGACGAAAAGCTTCAAATATTTTGCTTTACCTTCGCATCTTTTTTTATATATTGTTAAAATATAGTAAAATAAGGAACTATAAATAATAAAGTACTTATGTTCATGTAATAAAAATAAATAATAGCTACTTTGACTGGCTTTGTATGTACATAATAAATAATTTTTGGATTATCGATTTTGAAAGATACTAATTTATTAATCACTAGCTGTCCTCCCGCGGGTTCGCCCGCCTTGTCTAAAACATAACATTTACTAAAACCTTCCTGAATCATGCTATTTATTAAAAACTGCATCAAAATCCGTTGAGTAGTTTTAAAGATCTAAGCATACGGACGGACAGACAGCGGACTTTGTATACTATGTAACTATAAGATTGAATTAAGATGTCCGATGTCTGTGTCCGATGCAGTACTATGCATATAAACTTTCAGTAAAACATTATTTGTGAATGAAAATCGTAGCTTAGTTCAGAGAAGTGATTTCAAAGGCGTTTCGCAGAATTCAAGTTAAATGTTGACTGCGTTTGAATAGTACGTGAATATACAGACAGACTACAGTTATAGCTATAAGTATAACTACTGGTTCGAAATGTAAAGTTATTTTTGTGTTAGATAGTACATTCATCAAAGAACTAACTCTCCTGTTGGTCTTAGTGTGATGATATATAGCCAATAGCCTTCCTCGATAAATGGGCTATCTAACACCGAAATAATTTTTCAAATCGGACAATTAGTTCCTGAGATTAGCGCGTAACTCAAACCCAAACAAACTCTGTAGCTTTATAATATTAAAAGTATAGGTGTAGGCCATGTAACATCATGCTACGACCAAATTAGGAGCAGATAAACAATGAAATAATGATGTAAAAAGAAACATATTCCTTTTATATAAATGAATATTTCTCTGTAAACTATGCATTTGATCATGTGATGTTTTTCAGCAAAGTGTTTTTCATGAGCCAACGAAGGTTTCTGAGTTGGTACAACCAATCTTCGACAGCGTACAAGCGACGCCGGAGTGCGCAGCTATTCTATAAATACTGAGTTATATCGATTCATATATACTATATAGATATGTAAGAAATATATACTTTGATTCTTCGTACGAATTGAAGAATTTCAGCTGAAATTGACACGAAATCAATGAAAGAGCGCCGTTAGTGAGGGGAGATTACAATCGACCTTTTTCATCGAGAACCAAAGCTTGTAGGGTGGGGGGTAGGGTTGGCAACACGTTTTGATACCTACGTAATTAATTTGTTTTTAATAATTCATTAATATTCATTAATAATGTCTGTACTTTAATAATATTAAGATGAACAATTTGTTTGAGCACGCTAATATCAGGAAATATTGGACCGATTTCAAAAAAGTATTAACTATACACTGAAAAAACGTAACGGCTATAAATAAACAAGTTGCAGCTATTTACAACCGAGTAACTTGCTTCGGAGGGAGCCTGCAAAGTTTGTTGCTAAAATTATACAAGTCAACTTTGTTAACGTATGTTGGTAATATAAACCCACTAAGGTGGTCAAAAAATACGTATTAAAGGTTTGTTGCTTTTAACCTATTCACTCAGTAAACTTAACAAACCTATTTACTATAGTGAATCGCGTTACTCTGTTAACAATACCCAACGTGCTCTGTTGTTTTTAGCAAAGTAATTCAGTGAGTTCAAATATTTTGCTTCGTAAAACTAGCTAAGTAACACGATAATGTTAATCATATTTATTGGGTAGGGACAGCCAATCTACTTTGTTACTTCTACTCAATTGAAATTTGTATACGTAGCCAAGTTACTGGGTACTGTCAATCGTGTTCATTGGGTAACTATAACTAAATATACTCTGTTCTTTCTAGTCAATTAAGATTGGTATATTTAACTAAGTTACTTTGTATTCTTAGGCGGGTTTATTAGGTAACCATAGCTAAAATACTTTGTTGCAAGTACTAATTCAAACGACACATATTAAGCTATATATTTTCAGTATAAGCTGACCTGTGAATGTTTGTAAAACCTATACAAGGTGTAACAGAAAGGGGATATACACATCCGAACAGGGCGTGATGCACTGATGAAACTGAACAACTTTTCCCAAGGAAAATGGGTCGAAAGATGAAAAAAAATTAACCTCTCCATTATTTTCATCTTTTGACCTTATGTTCTTTGGGAAAAGTTGTTCAGTTTCATCAGTACATCACGCCCTGCTTAGATGTGTAACCCCTTTCTGTTACACCCTTTAAGTATACAATGTGAAGTTAGCTCATACTGAAAATATTTACCTAGTTCGATATGTTGTCATTTGTACCATTATTAGTGCAGTGGGTAAAATTTTGGCATGTCGGAAAAAAAGCCAATGAAACGTTCATGTAGGAAAACAACACTCATTTTGCCGACACACCAAAAACTTATAAGAAACTGAAAGAAAATTATGCACATTAATGAAATAAGCTTTATTCAGTACACGATACAATCATTTCAAGTAACATACTACTTACACTTAGATACTACTACTTTTAAAAATAGTACACAATTCACAATGTCAAGAAACGATACTGGTGTTCTGTGTTTTAATTTTCACAATAACAGGGTGAAATATAAATCATGAGCAAACTTTTAAGGAATGACTCAGACTACGAACCTGAACAACTTTAATTATAGGTATAGGACCAAATCCAACATCGTAAAAGAAATATCAGCTGTTTCATATACAAAAGTGGAATTATCTACTCTGCCAAAATCTACGGAACAGCTGATTTTATTTCGCGATGTTGGAGTTTGTTCTCTAATGAAAGTGGTTTAGGTTTGTTTACATAAAAAACAAACAACAATTATGTTAATGTAAGCAAGTTACTACACCTAAATTGTACTTATATGTATTTGATAAGTCAAAAGTTTAGGCAAAAACTATAGAATATGCTAGGAGAATAAGTAATCTTTTTGATCTAATAATTTTCTTACAACCCAACAAGTAAAATCGTCATTTTTTTAAACATTTGAATTTAATCTAATTGAAACATAATTCACATTCGTCGTCGGGAAAATGATCATAAATGCTAAAACTTAAACATTTTTTGCACTAAAAAAAATTAAAGTACAATAAGCTCTTTACATATTGGTCGTTTTCTATTATAAAATGTTCTGGTTGAGCCTCGTTACAAAATGTGAAAAAACCACACCCAAAACCATTATAAGTATTCCAGCAACTGGAAATGATTTTTATCCAAAAAATTGTCAACATCTAGGATCATAGACATGTTTGATGTGTAGATATTATATCGGAACTATATCGTACCTTATGTAATTTACATATTAAAGTAATAGGTATATGACAATATGATGCTTGATCAGAAGTAACTTACTAATTCAAGTATTTTTGGCTTGATTGTGGGGAAGCTTTCAGTGATTTCGGTATATTGTGCTTTGGTTTTCAAATTTTTTTTCTAGCTGTAAACAAATAAAAAAAACGTAAGTAAGTATACAAAAGTAATTAAACTAAAGCAGACAAAAAATTCTAAAAAAACTGAACTCACCATAAGATATCCTTTGGGTTTTTTAAGAGCCGCATATTCATTGTATTGAGGTATTGAGCTATGGCTCTTTTGCAGCAATTAGCCTCGTCTCTGTAGTTGGTTTCTTGCCACTTTAGTTCTACCGTCTACGGCTGTCCATGGCTCAGAGGAGTTTTTGAGCCATAATAGTTTGTCTTCTGTATCTTGCTCTTCTATAATAGTTTGATTAAAATTCAAAATGATGATGAAAAGTTATTGTTTTTAATGTAAATTTGAATCTGCCTTGTTGCTGAGGCGGCGCTTCAACAGACACGTTCGTCACTCGACTATGATTTGATAGAAATGGCCGACTTTGCGGGCTACGCAGCCAATTCCTTATTTAATTTTTATCAAGTTACTCGGTCAAAAATAGTATTCGCTCCATTGTTAATTGCCGAGCTGTGCTTATCTCCCAATAGATAAGTTACTTGTTTGTTTTTAAGTAAGAAACACGGTTATATGCATCATAGCAAGTTTTTTAATTTTAGCCAAATAATATTATGTCTAAATTTAAATGATTTACTTATCATTCAACGATAATGTAAGCGTGTTTATTTTTAACCGAACTCTGTGTAAATAGTAACCAACTATGGTTAAGTCTAAAATTAAATAACTTACTTATCATTAAATAATAACGTAAGCTTGTCTATTTTGAACCTAATTCGGTAAAGGTAATATTGACCGAGTTGGTAATTTTGAAATAAATAAGTACTTTTTTAATAATAGCCAAGAATATTTAGCAATACTTGCTTGTATAATACTTGCAAAGCTTTAATGCACATTTTAAATATGTCTTGATTGAATACAGCAGAATAATTTTTAGCCGAGCTAAATTGGTACTTTGCTAAAGAAAATTTTTCTCAGTGTAGTATTATATTATCTGTAGTATTATTAAGCATTAGGTTTACCCTGTAAAATATTTCGTGTTTGCGTGGAAATAAATAAAATATAAACAATTACATTTGAGTACTTAAAAATGTTTTACTCAGCTAGTTTTAAATGAACATCTCAATGCAAAAGTACGCAGCGGCAGTTACACCAGCCTGAAACGTAGTACCTACTTAAGTACTATAATATATATATAACACAACTATTTGCTGTGTGGCCTTCACTCGCTATAATCGCTTTACTACGAACTGAATATCGCGTGATAGTTTGTCCCCATACCATTGTACATCCCCTTTTCACCTTAGGGGATGTTTTTATATTATATACTATATTTATAATATTATAAAACTGAAGAGTTTGTTTAAACGCACTAATCTCAGGAACTACTGGTCCGATTTGAAAAATTCTTTCGGTGTTAGATAGCCCATTTATCGAGGGAGGCTATAGGCTATATATCATTACGCTAAGACCAACAGAAGCGGAGCTACGCGGGTGAAACCGCGAAACGCAGCTAATAATAAATGTGATTCTTATTCGAAATAACTAGTATAGGCTACTTTTTACCGCAGTAAAACATCTCATTTCTATTTAAGTTCCCTTTGACAACGCGGCCATGCCGTGGGCGGAAATCTAGTATAATAAAAGGTGGCCATGTAAACCTTCTTACCTTCAACAATTTCCATGGCATAATGCAACAAAACTAAGTCAGCAGTTTAATGCCTTAACACATTTACAGGCATTTTCATATTTATGATGTTAGATGCAGTTCTTGATATGAAAATTGAAGTCTGTAGACATTGCATGTATCCAAATACTACAATACATCAAAATCTATTCAGTTGTTTTCATCATAATTTTCGTTTTACATTTAAAATATTAATGACACTAAAATACGGTTGGCAACCCTATATTAGGGATCAAAAAGAAAAAAAGAATATCACGCAATTTGCAAGCATTAAATCCCACTGCCTTTTATTGAAAAGGTATTCTAAAAATATTTCAATTATACCATTTGATGTAGTGGTTACTATGGCAAAGTGAGGAGTGGGTTCAATCCTATGACAAAAAGTATTTTATCAAATATTTATTCATAACAGGATACAGTCAAAGTCGTTAAGGAAAAATGTATCATGCCTAGTAGAGAAGATTTTCAAAATCTGATAATGATGAGAGGAGCTTAAATTACTTAAAAATAAACTTCGGAGCAATCATTATTTTCGCCATAATGTAAGAAGAAGAGTAACTTAAGAGGCCGTATCGATTTAAAGAGTGATTTTGAAATTAAAATAGTCTTACTTTGATGAAATTTTATGCGTATGTGGCGTCGAATTTCTAGTACATACAACAGAGTTAAAAAAAATAAAAAAATACACATTAAATGATAGATTTATGCTTAAATACATAGTAGTTAGTTTTTTTAAACGAGCCCCTAAAGAATTAGACAATAGACAATAGACAATAGACAAACATTTATTCACAAAAATAACACATTATTACAACTGACAATCACAATACTTAACATAGAAAAAATACAAATAAAAAAACACAAAACACATATGACAATTTAATACATAATAAATAAATAAGTAAATAGGTTGCTAATAAGTGTTATGGCTGTGAAAGGGTCCTGGCTCAGCATATGTCATGAGTCGGCTGACTCATGACGCTGTTTATTCTGCCAGAACCCAGAAGGCAGATGGAACCAAAAAAAGGAAAAAAAAAGAAAAAATTTAAACCAGAAATAAATAAAAAATAATGTAATAGGCAGTATAAATAGATATAATATAATATTATTTAATGTGGTATTATTTACAAAGATTTAAATGCAAGGATGAAAGAAAGTTGGTATATACATACACACACATACATTTTAAAAGTCACAAGAAGATCAGGACAGAAGAGTAATTAAAAAATAATGTTTATACAAGTGCAATATGGAATGAATAATAAGAGGGATACAAAGATAGATACAGTGCGGCTTACGGGGAAAGAAGCTGAAGCGACATGAGATACTTTTTGTATGCACGTCGGAAGCTAAATTTAGTCTGCAGACATTTAATAGGAGGTGGTATATTGTTCCAGCATTTGGTAGCAGCGTATCTGAAACTCCCACGAAATGCTGCAGTTTTGTGTGACGGCACTGACAACTCCTTGGTTACACCCCTGACCTCATTTCTGCTTGTTTGACTTCGCCACAACAATTTAGCATAAAGGTATTCGGGCGTTTTAGTTTTTACAATGTCGAACATCATACAAGCCAAGAAAAGATTTTGACGGTTCTTAATTACAGAAACAAGTCAAAATCACTCTAAAATCGATACGGTCTCTTAACTTTTGTTTAGTTCTCGTTTTTTTTTGTTTGAACTCGCTAATCTCAGGAACTATGTATCCGATTTGATAAATTATTTCAGTGTTATATAGCCCATTTATCGAGGAAGGCTATAAGCTATATATCATCACGCTAAGACCAACAGGTGCGGAGCAATGCGGAAAAAGCTTAACAAGGTAAGTTTTTCATCATAGATAAAACATTGAGGCAGTATAATACATTTTACAGTGGAGTCTATGGTGTAAAAGTCATTTTGCTGAAATATTATATAGGTAGTAAAACTACTTTAAGTGTGATACACTTGTATTATTAAGGTATACTTAAAAATGGAGATAACTATTGTTCTACATGGACATTTCTATGTGTGATTCTTTCATAATTATTTAACTTTTAAAAACCTTGCTGAATAATAAAGTTGATATCGAAAAATTTTATAACGTTTTACATAACTTACAATAAATTGTTAATTTATTTAACTGAACATTCATTGCATTGGCTATTCCCAATCAATTTTCCATAAAGATAAAAATTCTAGAACAGAAAAATTTATTCATTGTAGCTTTGCTGTTGGTACCATATATTATTATATACTTACTTCCTCTTGCATTTTATATTAAACGTAATTAATACTGACGTATCTACTCATTTTTATTTCTATTGACAAAAACAGTCGAATTAAGAACCTCTTTTTCGAAGTCGGTTAAAAATCAGTACTATAGCAGTTCCCATTTTTGCCGCCAGGGCACGCTTGACTAGGTCATCAGAGACAGGCCTAGCACTTATAGCTAGCACAAGGTAGGTACTTAGACGACCTACGTATGTGTACGCTTTCAAGGTCAGGCTTAGTTCGTACTTTGTGCCTAGATTTTTAACAGTTATATGGGTAGGAATGGTTTGTTTTTTAATGAAGGTTGGTGTAGGTTTTGTGAATACGTTTTTAATATGAAATGTGAGTGTGTGTGTGTGTTAGTTAAATTGAAATAGATACTGCGCTAGGAAAGCTGCGTACTGAAACTAGTTACTTAATAAATTCAGTTAGGTATAAAATCATAAGATGATTATTTAAAAATAGTGCAGGGATAACAAATATTTAACAAACACGTTCTACTTCCATTTTAATTTGTAGAAAAGTATTATTATTTATTATTAATATTTTTTTTAATAAATAAAATCTTTACTTTCAGCTGTTTTATTTGTATTTCCCATAATCATTTGATTATCAACAGACAACAAAACAAACCGTATCTTGTAAGTATATTGTCATATCATAGGTATCTACTTTACACTACATATCCCTACTTAATATTATAAATGCGAAAGTAACTCTGTCTGTCTGTCTGTCTGTTACGCTTTCCCGCTTAAACCTCTCAACCGATTTTGATGAAATTTGGCACAGACAATCTTTAGACCCTGAGAAAGAACATAGACTATCTTTTATTGCGAAATATGTACCACGGGCGAAGCCGAGGAGGACCGCTAGTTTCAATATAATTCCATACAACTACAAAAGTTTGATCGAACGTGCTTTTCAAACTTAATTTTTTTCAACCGAATTCTTTTACGCTTAAAACGCGAAGCACGCGCCTCGTGAAACGTGACAGCACCATCTATTATCCAATAGCGGTACTAAATCGCGAATTTAAAAGTAAAACTGTCTACGGTCACGTGCGCCCACTAACGGGAGATGGCCGAATTGCGTTCGTTGAACCCTGATGCGTTCCGTTGCGCAACAAATGTCATCCATTACGGTACATTGACGTAGAATGTGGCGTGAATTTTAATTTTTTTTTTATTGTGCGTGGCGACTAACGAGGTTTGATATAGGTCAAGATTTGTATGTCTAAGGACGAACTGGCCGGTTAGAAGTTAGATTGTTTATGAAGCTTACTAATTATTAATAAGGTAAGTAAGCATTGCATATGTGATAAATACGTGGCATGCACATATTTTTATATTTTAAAATTATCTTGAAGGATCTTTATTTTAAATAATGGAGTTTTTAGAAACAATAATAACACTTTTCACAATTGTTTCATTTTTTTATATTTACTTTATTTTCCAGTAGTATGTGTCTCTGCATGCTTATAAAGACTCAATTATTATAATTATACGTAAAATATGATCATACTTTAATTGTAATTCAGTAATTTCAATAAAAAAAAATCTGTTAACATTATTCTTTAATTTTCCTTTATTCCTTTAAAAAATTAAAGATAGCCATTCATCCTCACGTCTCGATCTCGTAAATGCAAAGCAAATTCTTGTGTCAATCATTTAAATTTTACATTCCCACGCTAAATATAAATTAAACATGGCAACTCATTATTGTATAAATAACGGCAAATAGTGTAGTTAAAAAAAAATCTTGTCTTTGAACCGGTTGGGAGCAATGAACTTTTTCGACTCTTACAACTTTTAAGACTACGATTTGCTTATGAAATAATATATAAAATTCAATTTTTTTATACTATGGTATATAAATATGTCGCCATCTGATTCTTTAATTTATGAGACTCGTGTAAAATTCACATTTTTAAATGTTATATTTTGTCAAATAGAAAATATTAAGATATGTACTTGGTGTTAAATCAATGTTTAAAACAAGAAGTAATAAATGCAAAATAATTATGTATTCAAGACTTTTTTAGTTTATAGAATGTTCTTAAAGGTATTTCCTTAAATAATACCTATAGAGTTCGAAAGATATTTGTTTTTTATTAAACCCTAACCTGAAAAATCAGGAACTTATTGGAGACGATAATACACATTCTTTCATGCATCAGCCGACTTTTCATCCACTTGCTGCTTAGAAAAAAACCCTTTACATGAAAAAGATCCTGCGTGTTTATCAGTCTATCAGCTGTGTAATTTAATTCTTTTTATTTACGAAACATTAAAAAATACAATATATTACTTGTACTAAAATATTTGTTCACGCTATCCACTACCTAAATCTATAATTTCATGTTACAATGCAGTCTAATTTAAGTACAAGTGTAAATAAACGTCTAGACTTTATCAAGAATTTTGGGAACAGTCAATAAACTTTTCAATTGTATTTATTGTACCGTTAGATATCCGTCTTTCATTTCTAAGTGATAAGTGTGCGATTTGCATGAATCGTCCTTGAGGACATTGCACATCCATGACCTATATTTATGTGTATTGTCAATTATAAATTAATAACAAAAATAAACGTATGTAATCTTTGATATGTCTTTGTCTTAACTGCAAAAGTGAGTTCAAATTAAAAATTTATCTGTGTCTATGGTATTACTGCATTGAAATTCAAATTCCGCGTTCTCTGTTTGACAGCCGGCAAAGTTCATTGACAGATGCCACAGACTAAAAACAATTGGGAGCGAGGGCAAAAGCTCATACAGCCACGGCATAATGTGTGCACCTGTCATATAAGTTTTTACGAGGTGTCTCACGGTGGATCGCGACCGAATAACGGGCCGCGCACAGTTACACTGTATGTGGGTGAGCCTAACTGCGTACACCGTTAGCTACGTCACGTCACTCGATAGTGATGTGCTGGGAATATCGATGTTATGCAATTATCGTAACAGTGAGGTTGAGATTTGTAGGTGGGAGTGGTAATAAGTTGGGCGAGTTTGTAACCTATCGTTGTTTATTAAGCAGCTTGGGTAGTACTTTAGAAGTTATTTTCCTGCGATTCTTAGATTTAAACAGCTACTTAGATTTTGCTGTCATTTCTTGTATAAATGTAAAGTTTATTGAAAATTCATTTCATTTCTATGAAAGAAACATCAGCTAACAATAAGACGTTATATTAATAAACTCTTAAAATTCTGAAAGTAATTCTCCTGCACCTCTACAAATTTAAATCTTCAACATTACTCGTCAAAACAAAAGACTTCACAAACTACCGCTATACTTTCTCATCACACGTCGACAGAATACTAACCATTTTATCGACATCGTACATCACTACAGAGTACCGTAAGCCTACGTCACGAAGAAAGGGATTGTAGGAACTGTACAGGGCGCAAAACTATCGCTTTTTCGCTGATACTGTACTGTTATCATGCTCTCTGCATCCTGCTACGAACGGTAAAAAGAAAAACATGAACTGTCAAACTATGTGAACGTTTAGTACCATAAATATGGTATTTATGGCGACTGGCAACTACCATATTTATGGTACTAAACGTTCAAACTGTAACTGCATTTTAGATTGTTCGTAATTTGAATTTATACTTTTTTATATTGCTCCTTTCTTTTTTAGTCCATTGAAATGTTACATTTATTAGGCCTAACCTTGCGTTTTTTAGAGGACGCAATTTTGTTTTTTTGATATGTAGGAAGGGTCAGTGTGAAGCTAAAACCAAGTTTGTGGGGTCGCCATCCTTGTCCCACGGCCGCCATCTTGAAAATAGCGGTTGAAATGGTTTTTACGATATATCTCTTAAACTATTTATCTGATAAAAAAATATCGTTCATTATTTGCTGCAAATTAAATTCTCTACAACTTTGGTGCAGTAACTTTTCGTCGTAGAACTATAAATAAAAAAGTTATAAGCGAAAATGTTAAGAAATTAGAGCTATTTATATTTTTCAATAAAACTTTTTTTATCATTTATGAAGAAATGAAATCAGATCATTTTTGTAGATTGTTTTTCGAGGAACAACTTTTATGTACAACATTTTTTCATTACGTCAATAACTAAGGTTTTACAGCGCTCTGAAGTGAGTACTATTTTTCAGTACTCTTAACTGTACATATATTGGCTATTGGCTCTTTTCCCATACTCCAGAACAATAGAAGCACACTGCAGAAGATTTCAACCCTGCTTTTCGACGTAAAAAAAAAAACGCGCTTCCAGACTACCTCCTGGGTGGTGGGGAAAGGATTCAATAATTAATTATTAATAATATTGCAAAATTAATTATTAAAAATATTATAATAACAAAAAAAACAATTACTGATGACAAATTATTATTAGTACACACATAAAATAAGTGTACTGTATAGTTCAGAGTACTGAAAATTAGTACTCACTTTGGAGCGCTTTAAAACCTTAGCTATTTACTTAATGAAAAAATGTTGTATATTAAAGTTGTTCCTCGAAAAACAATCTACAAAAATGGTCTGAAATCATTTCTTCGTAAACTTATAAAAAAAAAGTTTTATTGAAAAATAAAAATATCACTAATTTCTGTACATTTTCGCTTATAACTTTTTTATTTATAGTTCTACGACAAAAAGTTACTGGACCAAAGTTGTAGAGAATTTAATTTGCAACAAATAATGTTACCAAATTTTTTTATCAAATAAATAGTTTAAGAGATATATCGTAAAAACCATTTCAACCGCTATTTTCAAGATGGCGGCCGTGGGACAAGGGTGGCGACCCCACAAACTTGGTGATAGCTTCACACTGACCCCCCCTACACACCAAAAAAATAAAAATGCGTCCTCTAAAAAATGCAACCCCAAATGTAACTTTTCAATGGACTATTTAAAATTGTTCGATTATGTAAACTGCCGTTTACAACTTTCTCATGTGCTTTTTTTCTGTCATAATGTCATTTTGAATCACAGTCACAAAGCAGCTTCTTGTTTATTCAATAAGTCTTTCCTTTCAGTTATTTAAGGCACTAACGAAAATGAAAAATTTCAATTAATATTGATCTTAAATAGCCTATAAATGTCTTTACAAAAGTAATTAATTAATAAATAGCGGTCAATCACAAGCCAAAGCTTTATACGCTATCAAAGTTTTTCATAAAAGGAAAAAGCTCAGATCTATTACATCGAAAATACGATCAAATGTCCATGACGAATTGCATAATGTGAAAGAAGTTATTCAGAATTTATTGCAAAACTCAAATAACTTCAATACAAGATTTAAGTGCCAATGAACTTAACGGCTTTTAAAACTAAAGCTTTTTCGAATCGTAATTTTAAAAAAAACATCTGCGCATGTAATAACGTTTTTTCGCCATTCTGCGCTCCAATCTGCATCTAATTACATGAAAGTACCGTAAATTATGTAATTTTATTATTAGAAAAGATTTAAAATAATACTTTTTAAAGTTAATATACAAATTCAACAAATACAAATACAAACAAAATTCTCTTTTAATAAGTATTTAACAGCATACCTCTTAAATAAACAGAAAAACAGTTAAAGATTTTAAAGCACATTGTACCTACACACAATATAATATTCTGGTTATGACTTCGATGTATATTTTTATCACACGTATTTATATATGTATTTATTAACACAATATTATGTATATTTATTTAAAATATATATTACTATTTATTATTTTATTTATTATATTATTTCCTCTTTTTATATTTATTTATTATATTTAATACATTAGATTAGATCGTTTTTATAATTAGGTGTCGCTGAAAATCAGCTCTGCAATGAAAGCCTATGCTTTTCATTGTAAAATGCTGAGCGGCAATCCTTTTAGTATGTAGGTTGTTAGATTAAGTAGATTGTAAGTACATAAATTGTTAATTTTAATATTGCCTACCTGCTAATAAAGAGTTTATTATTATTATTATTATTATTATTTTTATTAAATTATTTTAATTTGCGCATTTTTCATACAATTAATGTGCAACACTGTGAGCTATTCGTCTCGTGAAAAATATACAGTTCCTAATCTTTCTTTATTCATGTAATTTTAATATTTTGTTCAGATAAATTGAAACAACAGCAAAGTTTTAGAAATTATATATTTTATTTTGTAAGAAATCGACCCAAATAATTATTACAAATTATAAGTAACAAGCAAAAAACTTAATTGTGAAATTTGAATAGAAACTTCACTCGGAATAATATATTTATGATAAAAAAAATATATGAATATATATTATCTTGAATTGCTTACAGAAAAAAATCATTGTGAATTTAATGCGCATGTGTTACCATATATCACACTCGAAATTTAGCGCCAGATTATAAATATGAAAAGTGACGGAGAATTTGGAATAACAATCAGACATGAAATTCAGATTTCACGTCGGACAAGACAATCTCTTAGTTTCCGTAAACATTAAAGTACATTGACCTCTATACGAAAATATTGTTTCAATTTGAGTGCAATTATTTAAAAAAAATACATTTGCAATATTTATACGCTTTTAAAAATATTCACATTGAAAAACTTTTTAAACATTAAAACAAACATACCTCGTATTGTGCTCGGCATTTTGCCAAAAAATCCTCAACAATTTGTCCACGGAAATCGTTTAGAAAAACAAAAATCCATAAATCACAAACCACCGGTACTACTATCCGAACTCGGCCATGTCCCAAAAAAAATTAATCATAGATAATAAATACACAGCACTGCACTTTTCGCGCCACGCAGCTGTCAATGTCAGTCGCGAAGGCACTCGCACACGTCTAAGTGACGTGCGGTTGGGTTTGATAGTGCTTTTTTCTTTGCATTGCGCGGGCAACGCGCGAGGTAACTGTAATTTTTTTCGTGATTGCAAAGCGCTAACGGTTAGGCCGGTTCTTGGATCATATAAAATTGATTGGGGTACAATCAATTTGTACGATTCACACCTTAGTTGGATAAATAATAGACAAATATTGGTAGAGCGTTGTAATATTCATGTATGAATTGTATGAAATATTGATGTGTTTTTTCGTTTTGAATAAATGTATATTTTTATGACGTGTGTTTTATTTTTGACCTGTTTAAAATATTGAAACCATAGAGATAGAGCGGAATAATGTAAAGACTGACTTAAAATACTTTCCTACCTATAAACTTAATACGTCTTTTCTTACCTTAATCGTATCGTTTATTCGTGTAGATTCTAGTGGTTATTGTTTAATATATTTTTATTAAGAAATGCAGAACTAGACAAAAAATTATGATCTCTACAATTAAGTAGAGGCTCTTTATAAGTTGTTTTGTTGCATAAACTTATACATTAATTAATTCTCTAGCTATTATTTACTTGGTATCATATTATAATGTTTTTCCACAACCAGAGAGAAGAAGGAACATAGAGAACTTAATAAAAAATTATTTCTAAAACCCAATACCTACATCAAAATCTGTTCAGCCATTACGAAGTTATTTATTAGTAGAGTAAGGTGAGGTCCTTTTCTTTTTATAACATACTAGGACCCGGAAAACACACACATGTTTGTTAAAACGAATTATGTATATTTTTTATATATTTTATCATGTTTTATTCATATTTTTTTTCTTCACAGCTTATATAATATTATGTATTAGAAAGTGTTTATAATATATTCTGTCATAAAATATGAAATAATTGATCTTTCTCTACCTAGACTCTAGTCTTTATTATATTTAACTACATATGTATTAACTTAGGTACTATTAAATAATTTAAGCGATATAAACCCAAATTTAAATAACACATTTATATTTTTGGCGAAGGCTAGTAAGTATACAATATTATGTAACAGAAAACATATGAGACTAAAAGGTCAGTAGTTTATGATTTCTCCCATTTATTCATTAAATTTTGATTTAATTATACATATTATATAGATTCTACAAAATTTTACTATTATTACAGATTTGCTGTGCCGCGTGGATTTTTCATAGCTAGGTATAATATACCATAAAAATATTTAAAATTATAGGATTATTATACGAAATGTAAGATTTCGTGCAAATTTTATCGTAAATATTTTCTTTTCAATTGGAAAATCGTTAATGTATCGTTCTGTTGTTGTGCCATAGAGCTTGAGACATAGAATAAATATGTATTTTTTCAAATTCAAATTCAAATTCAAATTCATTTATTAATTTTTTAGAATTAATTTCATTTTCTGGATAATCAATAAAACATTGAATAAATTGTGATTGTTTTTATTCTTTATATCTATTAATTATTATTAATAATATAGCCAAGAAAATAGGCAATAAAAATACCCAGAGAAAATTTATAAATAAACCTTTGCAGCCTGCAGGAATTTAATATGTAAAGCTATGAATAAATTCTTCTCGATATTAAGAAAGAAAAGATTTTCATTTTCAGGCTTGGCATTGTAATTGTAAATTTGAAAATATCTGTACGTAAGTAAAAAAAGTATAAAGAAAGTAAATATATTTCTGTAGCGTATTTTGAATTGATTTCTTTTGTTATGACTTATGACTATACAAATCCATTTTCTTGAAATTGAGATGAAATTCAAAATAATGGTGAATACGAAGATGAAAATTTTAGGATTTTAGACAGGGACTTTTTCTTTATTAAGATTTTACTAAAAACATAGTTACTACTTACTAGTATCTTTGGACAGAGCTCAGAGCTAAATTGTAAACACGTTTAATGAGATATAAAAAAGTGCAGCAATAAATAATTAAATAATCACTATCAATGCCAATTTTTCAATAAACCTCCCTATATTTTTTATCTGCACCGTGCGCCGTAGATAATCTGTGCGCACGTGAATGTAAAAACTAAAAATTAAAAAAAAAAACGCACTAGCATCATGTTCCCGCGTAAACAAACCGCGCTCGGTCGATGAACCCAACGGTACCGACTTGACCGACCCACTGAGGCGGAGGCTGGTTGTGACGTCACATTGACTTATAGATTGTGGCTTTTGGTTCCCGCCAATACGATAGTTCCTGATTGCGTTTTTTTTAGACATAACTATAAAGGTGTTCTCTTTTATAAGGAGATTTACTTATTATGATAATTGATGTAACATGTATTTATTGTTTAAAAGGAATAAGGATAATAAAGGTTTACTTTTTATTTAATGTTGTTTCATTTTACCCTTTATACACCCTTTTACAAATTATGAGTTCCTAGCTTTGTTATTGTAATAACTAAAATTATTGAAGTCATTGAAGATAAATGAAGCGAAATAAATAGTTCCAAAAATCACTTGTTTCACAAATCGACTTTTTTTATGGATGATTATTTTTTACTTCCAAAAAAAGAGTTGTCAGCAAATAAAACACAAAATGAACTTAAACGGTTACATAGAAAAATGGAAGAACACAATTAAGGCAGCTCTATCACAGAATAATAACTAGTTAGCTTTATCGCTAAGCTAGCGATTTCTTCCAGACAAACTAATTGCCATGCCATTACGATAATAATCAATTCTTTTTAATAAAACCTAGGTAATACAATAATATATTATGTTGCTTGAGATAAAATACTCAACCTATTTAAACGAAATTTGATAATTTCTGCATTAAAGTTACATAGGTAGGTACGCTATATATGAATTTGTAATCTATACTAATATTTTACGAAATACACATAATCAGTTCATAAAATATTATGATTTAAATATATGCGACGTACGATATGTCTCTTTGAATACAGTTACATCAGTCATAAAAGTTTACAATTAAAAAATATAACTTAGAAGGAATGTACCCACACAATTAAACCGAAAATACGGCTAATTTTAGTACATATACATTTACAATCATTTTTTTTACTTATTTGTCAAAAAAAATATGTTCACTGTAGAACGTCTTTTTAAATGTAAAAGAAGAAATAAAAAATAATAACATATCTTTCCCAATAACAGTATTAAATAATTTACCTATGCTAAAAATATAAAACTGCAGACTTTGTTAATTTAAATGCGCCAATCTCAGGAACGACTGGAGCGATCTAAAAATTATTTCGCCATTGGATATTTACGTGATCCCTGAGTGCTATATTATATGCACCGCGGTCTGTGTTGATTCGTGGTTGATTCGCTATACAGGGTGTCCCACTGTTGGTATACTAAGCTCAAAGGAGGTTATAGTTTTGCATACGCTGAGTAAAACATAATTAACAGACATAATTAACAACATAACAGAATTCTTATAAAATTCCAGACGCAATTTTTTTGCAGCACGTGAACTATCGTTTAAGATTACCTATGCTAGTTTTCATAGACAAAATGCTCATTAGCGAAGCGGTATATGCCGGCTGCGCGAAGCTAGAGCGACGAAAACATGGATTTTCAGGAAAAATTTAGCAAAAATTTTTTGATGTTATTTTATTGTTTAAGTATTTTTTACGTGATCAGTGTTTGCAAAACTACAAGTCCATTCGCGCTTAGTATACCAATAGTGGGACACCCTGTATAATCATTACATATTTGCAAATAAGTTGAATGTTTAGAAAATAATACTTCAATACTTAAACTTTACTGGGGCCGTATCATGAACTCTTATTTCCAGACAGATTACGCCGTGAATTGAACTGACTGGCAAATTCATATTATGATCGCAAAAACCAGCCATGCTTAATTATGGTATTATCTAAATTTGCCAGTCAGTTCAATTCACGGCGTAATCTGTCTGGAAATAAGAGGTCATGATTTTACATAGCCCGTAGAGCCTCCTCACCAACTACAATCTACATAAATCGCACAATATAATCATTCCGTTGCGACGTCAAAGAAAGTAAAACAAACAAAGTTACTTTGGCATTTAAAATATTAGAAAAAAAAATAATACTTTTATTTACCAAAGAGTATTATAATTTTAATGAAATTTAAGCAACGACCGTCGATTCGTCGAGAAGCGGTTACTTCTTGAAGCTTGATGGTATGTGGCGACATCTATGGGTGAACATTGTGTACTGTAAAACAAAAATATTATATTATAAATGCGAAAGTTTGTGAGGATGGATGGATGGATGTTTGTTACTCTATTAGTATAAGTATTATTTCCCTCTACCAAAAAAGACGAGCTAGAGATCTTGCTAAGTTTTACTGTTAAAAATTTATTTAGGACAAAACAACAATCTAATATTTTAATGCAAACAACAAACTAATACCAAATAAAATATTTTCCAGTAAGTAATACTACCTATACAAATCTTTAACATATTATCTGAAATTACAATAAAATAAAATTTGGCAGTTTCTAACATGCACGTTATTTAACATATTACATTCAAAAACGTGCATACAATAATATTACGTATCAGTGTAAAATTCTGTTCCTTTCCCTTCAAGTTTTTAACACGCAGTTCTCGGTAACTCTTTATTGATTAAAAACACGAAGCTAGTAATAGGTATATCGAGCTTATTTGATTATTATAAAACTATCTACTATGCATTTATTAACTAGGCAAAAGAATGTGATTTTTCTTTCAAACTCAGTCTTTGTCTATTCGACAAAACTTCTAAAAGCTGTTTTGAATCATCAAATAAGGAAACAATAGGTACGCCTAACTAGAAAATACTGTTTTAGAAAGTGTCGGAAATAAACTCCAGTACTTATTAGTCATCCTCTTCTACACGAGAAATACCTGAAATCAATGACTCTATTATACTAGTAGACGCGGCATACGCCAACATCATTGCACTAAAAAACAGCGTAATTAATACATACCTACTTACTAACGCATTATCACCAATACAGTTGTTCTCTCTTTCACTCTCACGCACGAGACATAATACATGTCTCACTCATGTACTTCGTAATAACAACTGCCGATTAAAATATAAAAAGAACGTCCAGCCACGACGCTGAATGGTGCGTGACTAAGTGAAACTCGGGCACTTAGCTGAGTTTTTTCTTGCCAAAATAGAGAGCGGGTAACGTATCTAGCTGTTTTATATATCATAGCCTGAAATCAATAAAATACAATAATTAAAATAGCTCTGATATTTTAATAATCGAAGTTAAAACTATTTTCGTACATATTTTTACAAAATTATGACTATTAGCGCCATCTAGTGTTAAGTAGTATTTGTATAAATTTATTTAAGCGCCATCTTGCGGCAGAATATAAAAACTGTATCTTTTCTACTAACAAGCGAATTCAAAATTTGTAGACACTACAGTTTATGCCATTCACAAACTAGATGGCGCTACGGGTTTTGAAAAGTTGAAAACGAATCGTTTCGTAAAGTTGCGGTTATTATAGAATGGTAATAATTGATTTCTTTACATTGCGAATTTTCAAGATTTTCAAGTCTAGCAATTACTGTAGGTATCAATTATTCTAATATGGACCGATTGTCAGGTGTACATGCATAGTAGCATGTTATTTAAATCACATTGTATCATTATTTTGTAAGCATGCTAACAGGTAAGAGGAATTGACGTGAACGATCAACTTTTTACTAGAAGTTTACGTTTATTATCGTTAGTGGGAACGTGTTATGAATCTTCGATTTATAGGAATCAATTATAATACTAGAGAACATAATAGGTATCGAACTTATAATTCATACTGAGCTGTTTCTCTAGGGATGTTTAAACTAAGCTGCCTAATAATTGTGGTGAAAATGTTCATTCGTTATGTAGAATAGGTACAGTATTTTGTTCAAATTAAATATATATCCTATCTTCTTAAATAGTCCTTTGTATAATAATATCTCTATACAATAGAGATTAAATAATACAAAGAAATGTAAATCCTCGTTTTAATATACTAAAATAAGTACCTACCTACCCACAGTACCTACCTGAATAGGCCGTTTCTATATTATATCTTTCTTTAGCTTAGGTACTGAATTCATTATGTTTTCATAGTACAATTACAATTATGAATAACAATTGCGTAATATGGATTGCTTCCAACTACAGAATACATAAAGCTTTTAATCTGGATTAACATATCTTTATCCCGGCTTAACGAGGGTGAATCCGGGGCGAAATGCTAGTATAAATGTTGGCAAGCAGCAAATTGTAGGATATAAAGGTAACGATTTAGGTTATTCAATAGAAATATAATATGTAAGTAGGTAGATATTGTGTTTTTAAGCTAAGTCTAAACCTAGATTTTATTAGGTTAACATTGATGTCTCCAGACATGAGACTAACAATATACTTAGGGTTTGCTTGGAATTTGGCACAGACTTCGATTGGCTAAGACTAGTCACTAGGTAGGTAATTTATTAAAAGGGTTAAATTTTAAATACTCAAAGTAGGTACTATATAATCTAGATACGTAAAAGAGTTTGGTTAAAAATAAAATTAAAAATGCCATAAAACAAATCAATTCAACAAAGAAATAATTTATTTGAATCAAATGTTTGATATAAAAGATTCGTTTTACCTCTAGATGTCCCATTGCCTGTCTCGCTCTAGCCCACGAGACGACATATTGTGATCCCGTTCTCACATCTCACTGCCCCTTACTGTGACATCCCCGCAGGCAAAGTTGCGGTTTAGGGTTGTACATAATTGGTAAGATTGAAATATTTTTTTTATTTATTACTAGCTGCGCTTCGCGGTTTCACCCGCGTGGCTCCGCTCCTGTTGGTCTTACCGTAATAATATATTATATATATAATATATCCTATAGCCTTCCTCGATAAATGGGCTATCTAACACCGAAAGAATTTTTCAAATCGGACCGGTAGTTCCTGAGATTAGCGCGTTCAATCAATCAAACAAACAAACTCTTCAGCTTTATAATATTAGCAGTATAATTATATATTACCTATATAGTACCTATATTATTATTAGTCTGTGATATTAGTAAAGATATTAGCCAATTTCGTGTTTTATATTACTAAATTAAGTAACCATAAATTATTGTAATTGTTTCATATTTGCATCAAAAGTTAGTAAATTTTTAGATAATAAATAATAATGTTTTAACAATAACCTTTGATACCAAATTTAATTGTTGAAATTAAAAGTCCACTTACCGTTACTTAATCGTGTATTTAAAAACACGTTCAGCATTCATATGTATTTCAGCATCTGTAATAGTAGCAGCTTTATTACCTAGAGATCTTCAGTTAAATTTTGGTTATTTGCTAGACAGAGCGCATATCTGACGATTTTTTGCCAGGTAAGTAAATACAAAATGTTTAAAAGACTGGACATTTACGTGTTATGATATGTTGTGTATTTCTAGATCAAGTTTTCTATTTATTTCTAACAGATTATACACGTTGGAAATTAATAGAGCCTCTATCCTGCATCAAGCCTCCTGGCTCCTTACCATGAAACACGGAAAAGTTAATGATCAAAATCATGTCTCATCATCTTATACATATAATTATTAACTTTACAAAATAAATCAAACAAGTCAAAAACTCTATTTTTGATGTGGAGCTTCTTAAGGCGCGTTCAGAGTAAAATTTCAAGTTCGCGCCATGGCAATACCGTCACGTCATGGAGTAAGGTGAACGATTATCTTTGAATCTTGAAATTTGAAAAGAACTTTGACTTACGACTCGTGTGCTCGAACACACGCTCTTTTTTTAACCACACGTTAATTTAAAACTCAGCAGTGCCAACCCTAGCCACTAGTACATAAAATCAATATTTATGGAGCGATGTATCACTTCTGCGAGCCACCCAACCTTATTGATTACTGATTTACTTAAAGCTACTATTTTTAACTACCTCTCTGTCACAGGGACATTAGTTCGTACGGCTTCTAGTTATTTTATAGACTTGTACAGTGATAAATACTGTTCTAAAACATATACATAATTTTAAAGGGTTTGAGCAATGACTCTATAGGGTTTGAGGGCATTTTTGGCATTTTTTTGTTATGATAACGAACAATGTATTAAAAACGTACTTTATTATGTGTTTATGTAACGGGTTCTAGTTATTTTAAGTAATTGTAGAACGATAATTTTCATCATAAATTTGTACAATTTTTGTTTATCATTAGGCATTATTTTTGCAGAAGAACAAGTCGCTTTCTCTGTCCCTATGTCCCTTTATATGCTTAAATCTTTAAAACTACGCAACGGATTTTGATGTGTTTTTTTAATAGATAGAGTGATTCAAAAGGAAGGTTTTAGTATATAATTTATTAGGTTATAGACAAAGCGGGCGAAGCCGCGTGCGGTAAGCTAGTGTTGTTATAAATCTGTTAAACGGCTCTATAGTTTTTAATAAATAAATGTAGAGCCAAAGTCTTAATCATTATTAAAATTTTATTTCACTCTAAACCTATTTAACGATTTGTAATTATTTTAGCTAAGAAAAAGAGCTATTAAAGCGATTTATATCATGCTTTACAATTTTCAGGAGTTATGGCGGGTTCTGATTTAATTATATTTTTGAAATATTTATTTTAATGTACAAATAAGTTTCTGATATAATAAGGATGTTAGTAAAACCATAATAAATGCAAAAAAGGAACTTCAAAAAACCAGACTACGTAATATTAAAAGTTTAAATCCAATCTGTGTTTTATTTAACCCAAACAAAGAGCAAAGTAACAAGCCGAATATAGTTATTTATATTATGTAATACATACAGATAATATAATACTATACTGGTAATAACATAGAATATATCCTATCCTACTAATATTATAAATGTAAAGGTTTGTGTGGATGGATGTAGATATGTGTAATGTGTATGTGTATGAATGTATGTTTGTTACTCATTCACGCAAATGCTACCTACTGCACCGAATACAATGAATTTTAGCACACATATAGAAGGTAACTTGGATTAACACATAGGATACTGGATAGGTTTTATCCCGGAAATCCCACGGGAACGGAAACTATGCGGGTTTTTCTTTGAAAACGCGGGCGAAGCCGCGGGCAGAATGCTAGTAATATTGTAAAGCTGAAAGAGTGTTTGTTTGAACGCGCTAATCTCAGGAACTACTGGTCCGATTTGAAAAATTCTTTCGGTGTTAGATAGCCCATTCATCGAGGAAAGCTATAAGGCTATATATCATCACGCCAAGTCCATAATATACATAATATACTGACATACAATATTATACAATAACGCGGTAATACTAAATTAAACACAAGACTAAATACACACGTTTATTCTTTTACAAGCGTTTTTGAACTGTTGTATTACATAATAATTAGGTTCATTTAGCAGTTTCTACAGAAAATAATATTTTTAAACGTAACTGTAACTGTCTGTTTTATAATTAACCAAATTATAATGATTTTAGCTTTTCATTCATATGATTTTTTGCATAAAAATGAGTTATTCATGGTGTGAACGATCTTGTAGAATTAAAAATAAATTAATAATATTTAATTTTATGTAGATATACATAGAAAACTAATGTACACGTAGAGCAGTAGAGCATTATTATTTACAAGCCGTGCCCCACAGTTTTACCTGCATTGCTTCAGCATTACTAAGAAACACTTCAGCAGAATATAGATAAATAATCGATAGGGAAGCAAAGCACCGATATTTTATTTGACTAATTATAATTATTGCATTATTATACATTACCTAGATCTTACTTAAATACATAATACACCACATTTTAATCGTCTTCATCGGCAAAAAATAAGTAGTAAGCATGAATAGAAAGCTAGATAGGTACTTATATGTTTTTCGAGTAGTTACATAATATATTTTTAAGTCGGGACGAGCGGCTTGTACAGAAACAACCCGTATTTTAACCAATTAAAATTATATTTAATAACTTAATTATTAGTCTAGATAACGGGTGATATAACATTAAATGCCATCATAAGTCAGAGTTAAACAGAAAAGCAGTGAAACAACCAATAAGCCAAACAATAGCTGAGTGTCCATACATTTGCTAAGGTCGTTGATCTGTACCGACCAGCTATGTGACCTGCCTCACTCCCCTGTATAGTACTGAAATACGGTGCGAACGGAGTGTTGTCGAAGCAGTCAGGGCTCTATTTATAATGGCCGGCTGTTTCTCATATGTTTTATAGAAAAGTGTAAGTGAGATGAGATGTAAGGAAATGGTTTGCATTGACTGGTTACGCTTTGTGACTAGCTGGCCGCGCGGTTTTGCCTGGGTTGACAGGGAAAAATATATAGCTATATGAATATTAATTAATTAGTATAGGTATGTACCTACTTACTATTTTTTTCATCAATATTTGCACACCCAAGCAATGTGTACATTGTATTAGCCTTTTAATATTGTAATACATAGTAACATCTATAATTTGTAAAAACATTCTTGCAAATAAATATAATTTGAATTTGAATTTTGAGTTTAGTTCAAATTTATTTACGGTTAAGTAGTTTTAAGTTATTGCTTAGCACACAAATCAAAATAAACACATAGGTACTTACTATCACTAACATAATATTCTCTATTCCTATAATAGGTATTAGTAATTAGATACTAGCTGTGCTCCGCGGTTTTACCAGCATTGCTCCGCTCTTGTTGGTCTTAGTGTGATGATATATAGCCTAATCATAGCCTTCCTCGATATATGGGCTGTCTAACACCAAAAGAATTTTTCAAATCGGACCAGTAGTTCCTGAGATAAGCGCGTTCAAACAAACAAACAAAATTTTCAGCTTTATAATATTAGTATAGATATTTGTATTAAAGATACCTATATCACAGAATATATAATAGTAGGTACAAGAGTAGGTACATAGACCTAAGTATATCTTTTTATATATAGACCTAAGTATTCTTTTTTTTTAATTCAATAGAAACAGCAGAATTACATAATTATAGTTGACCCGGTGAACTTAATTACTTCGCTACTTATCTGTGATACACTATTGGTTTTAGCTATTTTATTTTTGTTTGTTTTTATTATAGTTAAGTAAGTATATCGATTATTAGTTAATAAAATCATGAAAAATGGTCCAACCGTTCTTGAGATAAATGTGTACCTAACTAAGACGATTATGCGACTTTGGTTTTCTTTGTCTGGTGTAAGAAATATTTTTACCATTTTTGCAATATGTATTTGCATTGCTCTCTCCGATCATTGGTCGTAGCATGATGTCCTCGATAAATTTATTGAAAAATGTTGGCTAGCTATCCAACACAAAAACAAACAATTTGGAGCAATGTTTCCCGAGATACAAACAACAAACATACAAATCCTTCTTTATTTATTTACAACTAGCTTTCCGCCTGCGGCTTCGCCCGCGTTTTCAAAGAAAAACCCGCATAGTTCCCGTTCCCGTGGGATTTCCTGGATAAAACATAGCCTATGTTGCTCAGTGAAGCTTTCTAATTGTGAAAGAATTTTTGAAATCGGTCCAGTAGTTTATGCGTGAAAACCATACATACATACATAATTACAAACCTTTCCTCTTTATAATATTAGTATATTATTATTACCGCGAAGCGCGTCGAACGCGGCAACTGATACACAAAAATAATCCTTATGGCATGATTCTGTATTCACGCGCGATGACTTATAGCGTATTTCATGTATAACTTTGGTGTTTATACACCGATTTACATGATTCTTTTTTTATTGAATAGGTAATAAATTTAAGAACATTTGTGTCGTACATGATTTCTATGTAGCTTTAACCATTAAGGCTGCACACGCGACGGAAGCTTAAAAAATGGAGTAACTTCTCCCGTTTTCCCAATATTTCCCTTCACTGCTCTGCTCATATTGATCGTAGCGTAATAAAAAGTATACTATAACCTGCCCAGGAGTATGAAGAATAATTGTGCCAAATTTCGTTAAAATCCGTCGTGTAGTTTTTGTTTCTATAACGAATATACAGACAGACAGACAGACAGACAGACAGACAGACAGACAAAAATTTTACTGACTGCATTTTTGGCATCAGTAGCGATCCCTTATCACCCCTTCATAGTTTTTTTTTAAATATATTTCATGTACAGAATTGGCCTCTCTACAGATTTATTATAAGTATAGATTACATCACATATATTATGTACTTACTAAAACCTTCCTTGAGAATCGAAACACCGAAACCGCATCAAAATCTTCTAATTTTACATAATATCTAAGCATACAGTCACATAATATGACGGAAAGCGACTTTGTTTTATACTATATATTATGTAGTGATCATAATTACCTATTAAATATATTTTTCGCATTGCAGTTGAGTCATGTAGAGTCGTAGAGTAGTCATTTTTTATGACTCTTTGTAATTTATATTTAACTTTAACTCAAACTCAAAACTCAAACTCAAACATTTATTTATTCAATTAGACTTCTTATAGAAGCACTTTTGAAACGTCATTACATATTTTTAACATTTACCACCGATTCGGAAAGCAGTATCTACGGAGAAGAACCGGCAAGAAACTCCATAGATATAAACTGCGGTTTAGCTCGAAATTATGCAGATAAAAAGCAACCTTTATGGCCTTATATGAATAGCCTTTATGTTATTCCAGGTATAATCTATCTGCATGCCAAATTTGGGCCAAATCGGTTCAGTAGCTTTTGTGTGAAAGGGCAACAATTAAAATCTTAGCATCCATGCAAGCTTAAACTTATAGCAGAAATCGGAATATACAGGGTGTCCCACTATCAGTATACTAAGCGCGAAGGGAATTGTAGTTTTGAATAGGCTGATCACGTAAAAAATTCTTAAACAACAAAATTACGTCAAAATTTTTTTGCTAAATTTTTCCTTAAAATCCATGTTTTCTTCTCTAGCTTCGCGCAGCCGGCATATACAGCTTCGCTAATGTGAGCATTTTGTCTATGAAAAGATAATATTAAACGATAGATCATGACGTGTGGATGGCAAAGTTGGGCGGGTTGCTTGTTATTTGTTAAGGGTGTACACATAGAGTTTCAAGAATTCATCTATTTGAAAAAAATATGCTTCTGAAATTTTATAAGTATTTTTTAAGTACTCAGCGTATGCAAATCTATAACCTCCTTCGAGCTTAGTATGGGGTGGGACACCCTGTATAATTGTGTTTTTATTTTAGAAAATAAGGCTATGATTAATAAAAAATTCTTCGTTTAAGTACCTACCTGTAATGTGTAGGTACGTATAAAATAGAGAATTTTCGATATTTTATCTTTTTCTCTTGGCCAACAAAAACCAGCAATAACAACCAGTAGGTAGTTAGGTATAATAAAATTTAACACACAATAGGAACTGCCTCATATATTCAGCTACATACCTATTTTAATTTATTATTATATTATTACATACGGCCTTAGTACTGATATTTCCCCAAAATTATTTAAGTAGGTACCTACGAGTTATGAGAAACTTACAATAAAATTTATATTTTGCTCTACAAAATTGACTCTACCATCCTATACCTAATTGGTGAAAGCCCCATTAAAATCGGTTCAGTAGTTCGAAACATCTCCCTAGTCATACGGGCAAAAAAATATTAGTAGGTATATTTATTCATACATGAACGGGTAGTTTTAATTTATTAATGTAGGTACCTATCGTAAATCGTTGTTAAGATAATTTTTTTTCCTTTTCATATTAGAGCGCACATAAAATCTGAAAAAGTGACTTATCAAGCACTTTATTAACAAACAAAAAAAACTGTAAAAATTATACTAAAAATGGTTGAACCGTTTCCGAGAAAGATAAGAACAAAGGGGAGCACTCTTATAACACATTATAACATCTCTTAATAAAGCTTATTACTTAGAACCGGAAAGTACCTAGTACTTAACTATTTTTTTATTCAGTATAAGCCATAATCTAATCACTAATGTATAAAATAGGTACCTATACATTATTTGAGGATAATATTAATAGACATTTTTTTTGCTTTTTACGTAACATAATTTTAATTACGTAAACCTTAGTACCAAACTACCAACCATTTTAAAATTTGTTTATTTGAAAATTCACGTTATTGCTAAATTACTACCTACCTAGGTACATAAAGATATTTTGTTTTTAATTTAAAGTCTCTACTCTCTACCAATAAAATAAACAGTGTCATAAAATATGTGTAAATTACAGAATTCTCAGTATTACATATCCAATTACATATCGAACATTATTATTAACATAAAAGCGTTTAATCTGAGTAACAGCTGGCCCAACTGATAAGGCTTCACAAAACGACAAAGAATGCCTTTCCTACTAAACAAAAAAATACTTAACAATACGCTAAGCGTAACATACAAAACTATACATTTCAATAATCAAATTTAAACTCATGAGACGGAGATCGAACGCCACACGCTCATAGAAAGGCTAGGTGAAGCTATTCAAGTCATTTATTTTAACAGGTAACGAAAGAGACAACTGTTAGGCTATGGTTAGGCTACTATTTAAACTTATGTCATTGACTTCAATCAATACGTACGCCATATTCGCGAACCGGCGCGTCAAAACAAAAAAACACGGCCACCGTCGCGTAGCCCACGAAAAAACAACCAAAAATCATGTGCGATACATTAAAAACATTAGCGTTATTGCAACAAATTGTCGTCGAATAGGCTTTGCGAGCGATAATCTCCGATCAAAATGGTGGCCGTCGGCCATCTTAGGTTCGCCACGAGCGAGAGAGCGCACGGTCCGGGAATTTGGGAAATTGCTGTTTTTTTTTGTTGTAAAGAGAGCAGTATATAAGAGGTCGGTAGGCAGAGGGGGCCGGCGGTGTGAAGGGAGAGGTCGGCTCACAAGAGCAGACCGTCTCGAGATTTGTCCGCGGATATTTTTGCGTAGCTCACTTTGCATATACCTAAATGTTTTGAAATACAGCGAATTGATTAAGCAAACATATTTTTTTGTTGAATATAATGATTTGTTGTCTAAATACGTTGTTATTTCAAGGTTTTAATCTAAATGTATAATTATTAACTATGCAAAATTAATAAAGTGATACAGGAGTTTGTTATATCTTGTACACATGAGATGGAATAACTTTGTCAATATAATCTTAATAATAACATATTATTTGCATTTAATTTTACTAGTCTAATAATAAACCATAAATACTTAACTTACCTTATATAGTTATAATTGATACTACTAACTACATTACTTGCGTAATATGCACTTAGAACTATGAATATAATGAATAATCCATCAGCACGAGCCGCGCACAAAGCGAGTGTTTAGAATTTAGATATCGTCAGATTGATCCCTTCGCAGCGGCACGGCTATCCCCGGACGGGTCCTCGTTCTGCCCGCCGCGTGTACCGGTCACCTATCTTTCATTGCACGTACGCGCGACGCGCGGGGGGCAACGCGGCATACGAATTACGAAGCCATCTTGCTAGCGCCCGTCGAATCGCTCGCGTCTCCGCGACACAAATCGCTCTTAATTCGCACTAATTAACCATTTAAACAACAAAAACAATTAACAGTGATCAGTGAAAGCAGTGACGGACCGCGTTCCCAAAAAACATTGTTGACATAGTGTTGTTGTTTTAGTGCATTTGTCTAGGTGAGTAGTCACTCTTTGTGCGCGACAATTATCATTCTGATCGATTCGGTGCGCGGGGGTGTGCAGCCGGCCCGTTTTATATCTTTTGTTGTTTTGTAACGCTAAATCAATAATTTTAGTGGTGGCTAGCGGCCATCGCGTTCTTAATTCAAATCGTTTGACGTTCCGTTTGCTTTAGTTGTTTCTGTGGCGAAGGACACACAGGCTTTAGTTATTCGGCCAGTTCGGATCGTGGGAAAGTTTAGTGTCATCAAAATTCTTTAGATAACCAAACGTCGATAGCTGGACTGTTAAGGTAATTCTATACAATCATGTTTGCTTGCTTGTTAAACGCGATTGATTTCGTTGTTTCTATAAATAGCATCGCCAGGTGCAAGTTATTGTACGTGTATTGCAATTGCATTATGGCATTATGTCACAAAAATATGTTTTAAAACGTTTCGCAACACCGAAACGGGTTGAATGTTATTGAAATTAGAAAGTAGTAATTAATACGAAAGTACGTGTTTTACACGTATTCTATTTACCATTCTTATTATTTATACGCTTCCGAGAAATAATGCATTAGTCATAAAACGTGATTTTAAACGTTACACTTACACGTACATATGTGTGTATTGACTATTGACACAATTGACTTCAAAACTTACGGAAGTAAATATTTATAAATAGAACGCACATCAATTCATCAATGATGGCTCGAGATGATTCGAAGAATACCAACAGATAATCGAGTTTAAAAAAAACAGGTATTTCTTTGTCAAGAAATAAATTATACATATTAATCGTAGCCTGTGTAATAGATGCACAAGGTCAACAAAATTATCTTTCATTCATGCGGGCGTTCTCTTTTACGAAAGATTAAATATTACTTACATATTACATTATTAAATATGATAATATTTACATAATAAGATAACACATGAACTATATATTTAAGTCGCTATATATTCGAATGATACGTAAACCTTGAAGCTATTATTTTCGTAAATACCCAAGAGTCAAACACAAAAGCATTCATTAACCTAGATTAAAACCAAAATTTGACACCACTATAATAACATTAGTATTCTTTGATGGATTACTATTATCGAAATGAGTATGTTAGAATAGATAATAACAGTGTGGTAAGGATATAATTATGTATATCTGCTTCAAATACCTTTATTAGATAAGAATATTATGATATGTTTTCTTGTTTATCTTGAGGTCCTCTTGATATGTACCAAATTTGGTTTATTTAACTTAAATAGTTTTCGAGTTATAAGGGGGTGAAAAGTGGCTCGAAATGGTTCGTGTAAATATACACACGGCTGCTGCTCGCCAGTTCTCTTCGCTTGAACTCGGCTTGACACGCTGCCGCGTGTCTAGATATGTAAATTTTGAATAAGAACAGTCACAGATTATCGCTGCGTTCGCAATTCAAAATGACATTTTAATTTTTTTAAAGTGCGAATAAAGCAAATGGTATTTATTAACGCGTCCATGGCGAGGTGAACACATGAAGCATGAAATAATTGCATTACGACCGCGCCTTGCTAACATTTAACTACACAAGCAGCAGTTATAAGCCGGTCGCGTGCAAGTGTGTGAAACACAGGCTTTCCTTGTCTGTAACACTGCGATCATCTCGAATTTGTCGCGTTATAGACGGCGGACTAGAGTTCATCAGTTTTTACGACTGATGCTCAAGTTATTACACGGCGAAAATGGAATGTCCCTTTCTCGTTCTTTATTCGAACTGTTTGAGCGTTTTTAAAACGTCTGGCTTTTAGAATGATTCATCAAAATAATAATTCATGTAAATTTTTCGCCCAATCGTTTGTTTATTGCTTCGGTTTAACGTTTTTTCGAACCGGTTTTCGGTAATTGTGTTAAGTTTTTTGTCAGTTGATTATCGTAATTTGTTAAAAGTATTGTTTTATTAATGACTCCTCTTATTTTAGACGTTTGTAGGTTATTTATAATTTAAATTATAATTAACGAGCTTATAGGTATTTTTACATTTATGTTATATGCTTATAAATTATAATATTATGTGTAGTAGAGTAGCAGTTTAGTAAGTACTCTATTGATTCATTAATGGAAGTAAATCGGATTATTATTTATTAGGTACCAGATTAATATTAGTATATTACCACAATATTACCTTACACAACAATAAAGTCCAGAATAACAATGCTTACCTATGTTACATCAAGAAGAAATTCATTGCTCATAGGTATTATACCTATGAAAATTATTGTTATTTATTATAATGTATGTATGAAAACACACACAAATTAAAAACACATGAGTAAGTACCATAATTAAGCCATTAGGCACATTATAAATTAATTCCTTATTGTACTAAATTCGCAAAAAAATAAATAATGAAAAGTTGTCGGGAAACGAAGTTACTCTTCGATCATCAATAACTTTTATTTAAAGTAACGGAAGTAAAGGTCTTACCTTTGCCACCCACACCTCGGCCCACGACACTAAAAATGGCCGACGACAATTTTTAACGCTCGATGATTCAAATTGACTTGATATTAGTATTAGGCCTTTTACTAATTATACCTACATGATTAATATTTTATAGAGATGTGTATAAAGGTTAAAATTCTTCAATAAATATCACTACATAGTATAAAACAAAGTCGCTTTCTCTGTCCCTATGTCCCTTTGTATGCTTAAATCTTTAAAATTACGCAACGGATTTAGATGCGGTTTTTTTTAATAGATAGAGTGATTCAAGAGGAAGGTTTTAGTATATAATTTATTAGGTTTTAGAGAAAGCGGGCGAAGCCGCGGGCGGAAAGCTAGTAGGTAATAAACATACATTCAAACTTTATGCGGGTAAAACCGCAGTGATAAGCTAGTCGACCTACAGCTATTTATTAGATATTTTTTGTATATTTTGTGAATGTAAGCGAAAAATTCTTCAAAATCAAATTACTGTTCCAAATTTGAAAACTGTTGCTTGCTTTCATTACTTGAAGCTAAACAATGGAACGGAACCGCGGTTGTTAAGTAGAGAGTAGGTAGGTACTTGAGTTTTATAAAACACTTAAATTTCTTACTCCTTGGTCTCCAAATAAAGCTGGTACTACAATTAATGAATACTGTCCTCTATTAATTATCTATGGAACACTAAAAAAGCATTAGAGTCTGGCCAGCCAAAGCTGAACCCAGTGTTTTTTGTAGCGGCCACACTATGGAATGTCATCATGGCGTTTCTGCCTAGTTAGATGTCAGTTTTGTTGAAAACGGTTCAAATCATTTGCTTTAATAACGTTTAAATCCTGCTGTGTTGTGTACCTAATGTACCTTTATACTATGATCACCTTTAAGAATATCAAAAGTATCAAAATGTTTTTTTCCTACTAAAGCCGATGTTACCAGGTCCATATTTTTTAAATTTGCCGCCCTTTACTGGGTTCAGCTTTGGCTGGCCAGACTCTAGCCTTATTTAAAAAAAAGAGAGCGACCATAGCCAAGACAAATTCGAAATCACAATATAGAATTTCGAATTCCTCAAAGTCGTATTGACCAGAGCTGTGGACCAGAGACTTTTTATTATCAAATAAATTCAAACAATAATGACGTATATTACGTAAATATTGAGGCCAAAATCGCTTGTTCGTATTTAATCCAGCATTGGCCATTGTCGAAGTTGCAAAATTAGTTTTTGTATGCATTCTCGTCCCGGTGAAATGTTAGGACGAGCATTCCATTTTTGGTTTATGCGATTATCGCGTTTAATACCAGGTAATGTGTGTGATTATCCTGTGTTAAATTTATGAATATTATAATAACTTCATCTAATACTATTTGGTTGAGATTTTTAGTCTATATCGAAATGGCCACCCTGGTTTTGGCCATTAACAAAAAGGTATTGTTTCTAATATTAAATTATTTTTACGAAAAAATATTAAAACAAATCACAACTAGGTAGGTTTGTACAAGTTATTCAAAAATTATAGACACGTTGTCTATAATTCGTTAAAGTAGATTATAGGTTGAAAAATTATCCAGTCATACCTACCTAGTCTTTAAATTGTTAAGAAATATTAAATTTAATATGGATATTTTATTTATCTGCATTTTAAGTACCAGTAATTGCTAAGATACATCAGTCCTAAATAATATTATTTTATCAGTAACAAAACCGATTGAGTTAAAACTTTTTTCTCTTAAATCGTATCAATTATATTACGTAAATTATTTGAAATTTTAAAACAATTTTATTAAATAAAATAATGCAGATCGATCGATCGAAATTTTAATTTTTTAAATCGAGAGAAGCCGGGGCTGACATAAAAATAAATCAAATGCTGAGTGTTGATATGTGAGACTGCAACAAGACGTCAGTCAGCTAAAATTAAGTTGTGAATCATTGTTTAAAATATTTGAATATTTCTCACGATTTTATGAATAAGTCAATTGAGAGAAATCTGTTGTACAATTGTCCGTAACTATTTATGCAAAATGGAACCACTCGACAAATTTGCTTTTTTACGTTTCTTGAAGAATACTCATTTAAAAGTGGTCTAAATTCTTATACAAACAAGAACCACATGATTTTTATCTTGGAAACAAGGTATACTAAAAGCAGAAAGGAACCACCAGCAACAACGAATAATACATATGAAGCAAAACCGAACCACAGCACCACGGGACTGCTTTGTTCAAACAAATAAACGACATTACTATCATGTCATTTTATACAAAACAGATCCGCACATACTTGGTACCATTATTCATTACACATATTTCTATTAATAACAATTATTTTTAATACACAAAATGGAACCAGGTTTCTGTGGTATGGTTATGCGTAAAATAAATTCATAATTTAATTGTAATTTTTTATTGCAAAATAAAACCACAAGCATTCGGTTCTATCATGCATAAATAAATATTGTAAAACATCATCATCATCGCTATACGGTACCAAATGCCTTGACTTGTGCACAATGCAGAATGCTTCTCATCTTTAAACAACGTATTTCATTACGTCTTAAAGAGCTCAAAGTGCAAAACTCCAATTTTTAAAGTAAAATGTCGAACATCTGTCAATATAGGTGACATTCAGCGAAGTATTTCGAATACGTGACGGCCATTTTTTTTCTCCGCGAAGTAAGTTCTATTGTTTTTGTTAATTACCTTTAAAATTAAATGTGAAAATGTTTAGTAATAAATAAATAAGGAAGCAATTGGTAAGAAAAGCATTGGAGACGAACACCGAAGATAATAATGAAGATACAACGGGTAAGTAGTTTTATTTAATGCATTTAAGTACTTATTGAATCTATGAGATGCAGGTATGTACGCTTTATCCACTTTTGATTCATTCCCGATTGTGGAGTGATTTTAAAAAGATAGTTCATTAATTAGTAAGTACAAGAGGAATCCTGTGTGGATTTACGTATTTTAACGACACTGTTGTTGTTCACGAAGGCGAGTCGAATTATTAAGAGTCATTTTGTTACGATTCATCTGTCATTGTGAGATGAAACTACTAAACCCTGTTTTAAAAACAACTGTCGATGATCTAGGTACCTACCTACTATTTTGGTAAAATACGTTTAGATTCAGATTCAGTACAGTACATTCGGCGCATATAATTATTTGTTTGATTTTAAAAGTCGCGCTGCCACTGTTTTGACCGGAACAAGGCCCTTAGCCCGCGAAATTGAAAATTTTAACAAGTTTATTTAATTTTTTGCTAGGTTTGGTCACTGTTGCGTGTGATTTTTAGGGTTCCGTACCCAAAAGGAAAAACGAGACCCTATTACTAAGACTCCGCTGTCCGTCTGTCTGTCTGTCCCTCTGTCCCATGAACTGTGATAGTTAGACAGTCGAAATTTTCATAGATGATGTATTTCTGATGCCGCTGTAAGGGGCCGTTCAAGTATTACGTGAGCAGATTTCTTACCATTTTTTACCCCCCCGCCCCCCTTGTCATCAAAAGTAAGCAAAGCACTTACCCCCTCCCCCTATGCTTACGTAAACATTTTTAGTAATAAATGTTTTTTTTATATTGTTATTTTTAAAATAGGAAAATTCATGAAAATATTAGGTTTAACTGATACACATAGAGTAAATGACAAAAAAATATAATCAGAAAATATAAAGAACATAACTAACATAAAGAATATTTTCGGAACAGTTTTTGGTATAACTTGGATTTGTCTACCTACCTATATGATATGACATTCTAATAAGATATTTAAATTTAAATAATTAAAACGTTAAACTTTGGCTAATTGCATCAACATAAACACAAATGATAACTTTCAATGCTTACAATACGTTTAGAATCCAAACAAAACAATACTGATAGATGCGCACTTGCAGCCGGCCGGCACGAGAGTGAATTATTAGACAAGTGAATAGCGCACGGTAATTTCCCTAATGCGCGGTAATTCCCCTAATCAGTTCTCAAAGCGAGTGCCTACGCATATGTATTATTTGAGGGAATCCCCGAAAAAACTTAAATAACTAACGATGACGTAATCATCATCTAGACCCCCCCACCCCCCATGTCATCCAAAATAAGCAAAACAGAGACCCCCCCACCCCCCCTTGGTGCTAACGTAATACTTGAACGGCCCCTAACAACAAATACTAAAAAAACAGAATAAAATAAATATTTAAGAGGCTCCCATACAATAAACCGTGATTTTTTTGCCGTTTTTATAGATAATGGTACGGAACTCTTCGTTGCGCGAGTCCGACTCGCACTTAGCCAGTTTTTTGTACATGGCGCATGTACGGTCTACAACATACTTAGTCGTCTAGTAGGGACACGGCTTTATAAGAACTAATAATATTTTGCTGTCGCCATATATCTACGTATAAAAGCCACGCGGCTTTATTGTTTTGATTTAAAGCTTTTTTCTTTTTATTACAGAAGATAACGAAGAACCTTATACGTCGATGGCTCTGGAGAAGCTATTTAATAAGCTTGTTACCTTTTGCCCAGGTTGCCTGGAAGAGATCACTTCTAAGTGATAAGGCCGCCTAATAAACTATACTGTTTTTTTTTTTGTTCTGTATATTAGCAATAAGTTTTCTATGTATAATTGTATAGTTTTATTGAAGAGTAAATAAATAAATAAATAAATAAATAAATAAGCTTTCTTCACCTTCAAGCGATATTCAGGCCATATTACATCTCATTCCACAATATGCACAGAGTTTTTATAACAATCTTATTAGTGATGATGCAATAGAAGACCACATAGATGGACTAGACACGGTGGATTTCGAAATCCAATTTGATGATAACGTCGAATAAACGTCCTCTATATGTATTATTTTATATATCTTTTTAATTAAAGCTTAATTTACGCTTTATTACGATATTATAAATACATAGTTTCATTTATATCATTAAATCCCTGGGTTGTGGTTCTTTTTTGTATAAGAGAAAACCTATCAATTGATAAAATGTTAAAAGGAACCACATGCACATTTTCTTAATTATCTAGAAAGTTTAAGAGTATTCAGAGCAAATTTATATACACATACTTAAATAAGTAATTTATCAATGAATTTAAATAAAATAAATATTAATTTTACTTCATCTAACAGAGCTGCAAATGTTTTTGTAAATCCTTTGATATCTCAGAAGTGCGTGTTTGCTGGGTGGTTCCTTTTTGCTTAAATACGGACAATTTACATGCTAAAATCCTATTCAAAAAGGTAAAAGTAAAAGATGTTTTATCATGCAAAAATGGCTAAACAATTAGTTATAAAATTTGACACAAAGATAGATTATACTCTAGATTGCCACATTGATACGCTACTTAAAAAAAACATATTAATTTTAGATAGCAAAAACGGTGAATAGGTACCTACCTCAAAATATTATGTAGCAAGTTCTAGTGCTTTTTGAATGAAACCTCCTTGAATATGTTACTTTTTCAATTTAAAAGATAAATAAAGGTGTCATTAAAACAAATAAACACACGGCGCGTAATCTAAAATTCTCAAGGGATAAGTAGCAAAACTGGGTCACACTGAAAGAATTTTCTAGACCGCGAATTGACTAGATGCGAGGAATAGAGCCGGGTAATTTCTAAAGCCTGCTATAAAAAGTTATTATTAAGGAATAAAAGACTGAGGAGTTCTAAATTTAAAATTGTTTTTTTTTCTCTATAATTTTGATGTGCCTGCAGTCTCTGCCTAACACTTGAGACTGTCAATTTTTATCCAGGCTGTTTTTTTTTCACTTGGGTTTTTGGTGGGTTCTTGATATTTAAAAAAATGTTTGACGCTTGAAATTTTTTAATGTGTTTTAATATTCGTTTTGGTATTGACACCTCTCAATATAAAGCCATCACGCCGTTTACGTGGGTAATATATTATTTATTTTGTATGTTTGTACACAGATCACGCATAAACGACTTCAACGAATTGTGTGTACATACATGATACAATTCGTTGAAGGCAAGGCGTATACCAATATTGCCAGGGGTCTGTCTTAAAACATTTATTAAATTACAAGATTTTGAACTTTGCGGACGAATCCGCGGACACAGCTAGTTGCAAATAAAAATGTTCGGTCGAATATCTAACATCTGCTTATGCAAGGCAATCTGCAAGTTGCAATAGTGGGGATTAGAAAGTAACATTTCCCAAGGCTTTGTTCTGACCATAAATTATAAACGAAATGGACACAGTGTAAATACTCTTTACACCGGTTAGGTAATTGTCTATAACTCTGTACTCTATGGTAATGTTGCTTGTTATCTATGGAACTACTGCTTCTATTTTTAGAATTGACTACTTACTTTATTACTGTCTGAGTTTGAATCCTTGGTCCATTGAAAAGTTACATTTGGGGTTGCATTTTTTAGAGGACGCAATTTTATTTTTTTGATGTGTAGGGGTGGTCAGTGTGAAGCTATCACCAAGTTTGTGGGGTCGCCACCCTTGTCCCACGGCCGCCATCTTGAAAATAGCGGTTGATATGGTTTTTACGATATATCTCTTTAACTATTTATTTGATAAAAAAAATTTGTTTACATTATTTGTTGCAAATTAAATACTCTACAACTTTGATCCTGCAACTTTTTGTCGTAGAACTATAAATAAAAAAGTTATAAGCGAAAATGTTCAGAAATTAGAGATATTTATATTTCTCAATAAAACTTTTTTTTATAATTTTACGTAGAAATGATATTTGACCATTTTTGTAGATTGTTTTTCGAGGAACAACTTTTATATACAACATTTTTTCATTAATTAAATAGCTAAGGTTTTACAGCGCTCCGAAGTGAGTACTAATTTTCAGTACTCTGAACTATACAGTATACTTATATTATGTGTGTACTAATAATAATTTGTCATCAGTAATGGTTTTTTTTTGTTATTATAATATTTTTAATAATTAATTTTGCAATATCACTAATAATTAATTATTGAATCTTTTCCCCACCACCCAGGAGGTAGAGTCTGGAAGCGCGACTTTTTTTTACGTCGAAAAGCAGGTCTGAAATGTTCTGCAGTGTGCTTCTATTGTTCTGGAGTATGAGAAAAGAGCCAATAGCCAATATATGTATAGTTAAGAGTACTGAAAAATAGTACTCACTTCAGAGCGCTGTAAAACCTTAGTTATTGACGTTATGAAAAAATGTTGTACATAAAAGTTGTTCCTCGAAAAACAATCTACAAAAATGGTCTGATATCATTTCTTCGTAAAATGATAAAAAAAAAGTTTTATTGAAAAATATAAATGGCTCTAATTTCTGAACATTTTCGCTTATAACTTTTTTATTTATAGTTCTACGACTAAAAGTTACTACACCAAAGTTGTAGAGAATTTAATTTGCAACAAATAATGTTAACGATATTTTTTTATCAGTTAAATAGTTTAAGAGATATATCGTAAAAACCATTTCAACCGCTATTTTCAAGATGGCGGCCGTGGGACAAGGGTGGCGACCCCACAAACTTGGTTTTAGCTTCACACTGACCCCCCCTACACATCAAAAAAACAAAATTGCGTCCTCTAAAAAA
>CAJQZM010029233.1:0-12550 GCA_907164665.1 Colias nastes | reverse complement strand
CCTCCCACTTCCCGAACTCGGATTGTCTGTAATTTATTTTTCCTTTAATTTTTATCACATTCCCCTCCTTTTCTAATGGGTTTCATCCTACTACTATTTTTTTTTGTTTCAAAAATTATCGACCCCGGTCTATATGGGCTAGTATGAAAGTGCGCGCACGTAGATTAGAGCTAGCGCCCAAGAGCAACTTCTGTCTCCGCAACTATTTTGTCTCTCCCATCAACACCATGGGCTAGTAAGAAAGTGCGCGCACGTAGCGACGCAACTGATAGTTGCTTATAGTCGAGGTAGCGCGCACGAGCAACTTTGTCTCCGCAACTATTTTGTCTCCGCAACTATTTTGTCTCTCCCACCCATCGGCTAGTATGAAAGTGCGCGCACGTAGCGACGCAACTCCCCATACAATTGATGGGAGAGACAAAATAGTTGCGGAGACAAAGTTGCTCGTGCGCGCTGGCTAGTCCCTGATCATGATTATACCTATAAGCACTGAAGTTGAACGACGCGTCCGGTTTCAATGCCTGTTATATCAACAAAAGAGTATTTTATTACATACGTGTAAAGGCATATCAATACCTAATTAGCAATAATGTTTTTCCGTATATTTTTTCCTAATCTCTAAAAGGTTAATGTTATTAAGGGGATCTTTGAGCTACTATTCTTGTGAAATGCCAAATAGTATAACGCTAAAGTATTAAAAATACCGGAAAAGTTTGAGAAATTTTATAGATTTTAGACATTTGTTTGCAACGGCTCCTACCGGTATATTGAAAATTATAGCCCATGAATCTCCTGAATATTATATCTTTCTGCTAGTAAAAGAAAATGATCGGATTATTCCGAAGATTACCCCTTAGAACCATACAAAGTTCATCTAAACTCTACAACAATATACACATATACACATACAAGTGGTGATTTTTAGTATTAATATAAATTAAGATAATATGTACAGGAAATATTTAATATGTATTTTATTTCAGGGGAGCTGAGTATAATGTACATATTCGCACGATACCGCTTCAACTGGGACGAAGTGAAATATAGTATTTACTCCACCTACAGTCTTGTCACACATTCTATTGGTATGTATCAATTATTTAACATACTAGCGGTCCGCCCCGGCTTCGCCCGTGGTACATATTTACGTTTTCTCTACATGAGAACCATCCTCGTACTTCAAGAAATCGGAATCGGTCGACCCGTTCACGCGTGATGCCGTGACCAAGGAAAACGGGTTTCATTTTTATGTATATAGATTAAAGATTCCTAATATTCAAAAAAATAAATAAATAAATATTTTTCAGGACAATTTTCACACACGGCACGATCTGATCCCATACTAAGCTTTCGCTTGTGTTATGGAAACCAGATGGCTGATAAACATACATATATAATTTTAAATAAATACTTATATAGATAATTAACACCCACGACACAGAGCAAACATCTATGTTCATCACACAAATATTTGCCCCGGGTGGGAATCGAACTCACGACCTCTGGCTTGGAAGGCAGGGTCACTACCAACCAAGCCAACCGGTCAGTCAAGCCTTTTAAATGAGGAAAAGATACAAAAAATGAAAGATTCTCAACTCATAATATTTTTAAAAGTTTTACATTGATTGCTCTATGGTTTTTTAATCCATTTCCATGATTATTTTTAAGTTCGATAGAGAACTTTCTAGAGCTAGAGCTCTAGCTTTTCTAGATATTTTGGCGGTCTTATTTCTCAAGAAATCTTAAATTATTGTTGTTGTTATAAAATACTTAATCCTTGCGTATTTCAGATTTTTCTAGCATAATATTATCAAGATAAACAAAGTGCATTTGCATTTTAAATCTAGCTCTTTGACCTTTTCTTAGATGGACTCTCAATAAAAGATAAATATGGTAATTTGGTGAATTCTTTTTAACCTATATATTGTGTGTGATTTTAAACCTTCCTTTTGTAATTATCGGTTCCAAACAGAGTAAGAGATATCTTTGTTATGTAGAGACATAGATATGTGAATATTATATGATACTTCCATAAATAGTTTCTAAATGCCTTCATCAAATAAAACGAAAAATAATGTTGTGGTTCCTCGTCAACCACAAATAACTTATTAAAAATAAATCTAATAAATACATGATAAATACAAGGAAATTAGGAATAAAGACCATATTTAGAACCGTCACACCAAAACGACAATTATTTAAAATCATATATTAACAATAGTAGTAGATTTTAATGAGAAATTTAAATAACACGTGATAACGATGACTCATCAAAACCGGACAAGTATGAAAATATTTACCCTTTTGATCATTGTGTTCAGATGAATTTTAAAACACTATTTGTGAGTTAGTAAACACTTGAGTTTGGATGGTTTTATATCGACTTCACTACATAGTATAAAACAAAGTCGCTTTCTCTGTCCCTATGACCCTTTGTATGCTTAAATCTTTAAAACTACGCAACGGATTTTGATGCGGTTTTTTTAATAGATAGAGTGATTCAAGAGGAAGGTTTTAGTATATAATTTATTAGGTTTTAGACAAAGCGGGCGAAGCCGTGGGCGGTAAGCTAGTTGTTTATAAAACACTAGCATAATGTTACATTCACTAATATAATATTTTCTGGCAAAATCTATAATGTAGAACATTGCACAACATGATGCAACCAAATTTATTATTGTAATTGATTAACAATAAAAAATAAGTAATAAAAAAGTGAGGAATGGAATAATATCTATACTAATATTATAAAGCTGAAGAGTTTGTTTGTTTGTTTGTTTGTTTGTTTGTTTGAACGCGCTAATCTCGGGAACTACTGGTCCGATTTGAAAAATTCTTTCGGTGTTAGATAGCCCATTTATCGAGGAAGGTTATAGGCTATATATCATCACGCTACGACCAACAGGGGTGGAGCCACGGGGGTGAAACCGCGCGGAGCAGCTAGTTATACATATTAATGCGAAGGAAATTACCACGTCTTAAAGCAGTATTACTGCTAGTGTGGGAAAGGGATGGCGCTAGATGAGGTGTATAGCGCTGTCTCTTTTCAACGATGGGAATAATACTGCTTTAAGACATGCGGTTAAAATATTTATTGCTTAATTAGTATTGATTAAGGCTATGGATTAAGGATATTACAGTTTTTGAGTTTTTTTCTGTATATATGTATATAGATAGGTGGTGGGATTTGGGAATTTAAAAATAAGTTCTTACTGTTAGAAAAATGTCTATATATTTTAATAATTACTAATAATACGAAAGAAAGAAACGGCTGGACCGATTCTCATGACATTTTCTGTGCATATCGGGTAAGTCTGAGAATCGGCCTACATCTATTTTTCATATGTACCACGGGCGAAGCCGGGGCGGGCCGCTAGTTAATAATAAAATCCACATTCAAATGATCTGTTTTTAACAGTAAACCTGTTTTTTGGGTCCTTAAATAGACGAATGCCTTGCTGTTTGCTAAATATACCATCATTTTTAATTGTAAATCAAGTGCAGATGAAGTCAATCTATCTGTATAATTTGAATCTTGCCCAAGAAGTTTCACTTCTAACACGTGTGCTCGGCACACACGCTCTTTTTTATAAGAACGAAGTTCCTTATCGCGCAGTACGTTGGCTAGGCGAGTGTCACGAAAATTCCTCACGATACTCTGTATTTATGTATTTATTTTTACCAGGTACAATGTTCTCCATAACGATATTCAGCAAGAAGTTACGAGCTGATGATTCAGTATTGGGGATGATATCGACTTCTAGCAAAATCGCTGGAGCCCTGGTGTTGGCTTTTGCTAGAAATGATTACGAGGTATATGTGGGTATGTATGGGCATTATGGCTCTTAAATGATTTTGGATGGGCTGAAGTTAGGCGCATGTTGATGCGCGGAACGTAAAATATCAACTATGCCCTTATGCCATAGTAATAAGAACTATCTACATGAGCAAGATTACAGCAGTGTCAGCCAGCCGCCAGGCCATTAAGTTTTAGGATTAATGTGCTAATAAATAAAAAAGTTTGGAAGTTTGTTACTCAATCACGCTAAAACGACTGAACGGATTTTAATGAAAATAATATTGATTGTTGGTGAGACAATATTATGTTATCAATCGAATGCTCTTATGTCCTTTTGTTTGTAACTGGAAAATTCAATATGATATTTTGATTTCAAAGATTTGGTATTTCATAACCACCTACGTTATTTACGGTTACGATACGATTAATTCAAGAGACAATCATTTTATATATTATGTTGATTTTTTCTTGAAATTACTTCAGAAGCGAATAGATATAATTTAAAACGACAGCGGCTTATCTGCGTAGGAGGATCATAAATGGATGTTAAATATTGTCACAAAGTTATTTTTGCGTTTTTCTTCACAACACCCTAAAAATAACAAAAAGTTAATTTCAGCTAATCCAACCAAATCAGTCATGACACTTATCAAAATATTGAATTAAAAAAAGGCACCCATAAATAGAAAACAAGTTTGCCTCCAATTTATTATCTTAACAAACTTCGCGTCAATTAAAAGAAATGCTAGAAAATTTATCAAAGAAACGTAACGATCGTTTGATCTTTGCCAAAGTAGTTTCCAAGTTAGTTTGTAATTAAAATTATCTGTGAAGTTGTCGAACATAAATTCTTATTATTTTGTTTGTCTCTAGCTCCGCTCGTTGAGATATTAAATGGGACGACAACCATCGCTCTGAGGTCGATAGCGTCGAAACTGGTCTCTCACCAAGAATTGGGTAAATATTCACACAAATTCAGCCTTTTTAGAGAACTAATTATGAATTTTGCGCAAAAATGTAGCGCTGAAGAAGCAGGATAACCGAGACGCAAGTTTTAATCTACTCTTAAAAAGTTTAAAGTTTCAATATTTAGGGTATCAGTGGTAAAAAGCCAAGAAAATTCATCCAAAAAAAATGTAATATTGGTAAAGATTGGCCTATATATGCTTCTACAATATTTAACCTGTCTTCATGTTTAATTAAATTCGAAAGTTCAATCATTATGTCTTACATGTAAATTAATCATGTTTTCCTTTACAGGCAAAGTATTTTCACTCTTCGGTGTAGCAGAAACAATGATGCCACTTATATTTGCTCCTTTATACTCCCGGGTCTACATCATGACGTTGCATGTTCTGCCCGGAGCCGTGTTTCTTTTAAGCGTGCTGGCTACTATACCCGCATTATGTATATTTGGGTAAGTTTCAATGGCGTAATTTACTTAAAATTGTATATATTTTTATGTATAGAAAATCTGAATTTTCTGCCTTATTTGTATTCATATTTTGACCGATGTAGAATCTGGTTCAGACGTTGTCTTTATTAACACGTTTTTATTTGCTTCACCTGTATGTTTGTATGCAACTGACTCTTTTAGACTTGATTTTGACCCACTTTAAACGAACATATTTAAGGATCGCTGATAATACAATAATTTCATAGGTTTTAGTGCGTTTTTTAGTTTTTTTAACTATATTTTTTGTCGTTTTTCAACCATGTATCCCAGTCTTCCCAAACGTGTATAGAACAAATAGGTAGCAAATTATGCATATACAATGTTAATATAATCTAGTCAGCATTTTAGAACTATTACTGAAATTCAGGAAGTGATAACACTTCCAGAATCGTCGTTAATCGGTGTTTGTCATTAACCATCTGCTTCTTGTAGAAGCTACATATTTAATTATAACCTATATGTAAAGAGCATAAAGGTGTGATTCCCTTACCTTAGTCTGCTCTTATGTCCATTTGGAGACATGATTAAACATGTCTAAAACACAAGGGTAAGACGTTAATGTTTTCCTGTTTTCTTCCGCCTTTTTCCTTATTATTGACTAAGTTAACAATACTGTAGGATATTTGGGAGCATCTAATATTAGTTGCGTATATGGTATATGTCTATAGTAGGTTAAATTGAAAAGCCTGAGTAATTAAAAAGATGCAGCCAAAGGGGCTTCCTGAAATGGATGAATCTTTCAACAATAGGATGAATATTCTTTTATGAATAACTATTAAAAATAATTCGTTTAATCATACGGGGTTTTAAAGAAAGTATTTGTCTTTAAGTCGAGACTGCTCGTCTTCTTGTACATATTTCAGAGTTTACCCTTTGTGATGTCTAATATCGAATGAAAAATTCAAATATCAGTAAGCAATCGATCTAAGCAAGTAGTAGGTAATAGTTAAGCAATTATTTTAATGGTTTAAATATTCCAGATGGTTCTACCACCAACACAAAGAGGACGCAAAGCAAAAACGACTCGAAGTTCCCAACGTTCCATCAGCGCCACCGCCCACTGCACCTGAAGTCGTTACTACGTAGATTTAGTTATATTGTTTCAATGGAATAAGAAAAAGAAAGAAAAAAAGTACTGGTTTTTTAAGATGTCTATGCTATCAAATAGCTATTAAAATGGGTCGAATTTATGTAATGTAATCTGGTTAATAATGATAAATTCTGTCTCTTGAAGAAAAATACATACAAATTATTATCTGTAAGTGGGAAAACCTTCTCAGTGATTATAAATTTTAATATTATCACTGCTTTAAAATTGTCTCCATTCTTATGGCATCTTAGAGACGCATGGCTTTAGACATGACTGAATTGTGGAAAATAACGGATTTAAATTTGTTTAAAATACATAGGTACTCATAGTTGCGTATTTTACGCCATGACAAAAAAACTGAACAAGTATAGACATATTGCTATTTTTTCTAAAGTAATCTCATTATTATACGTAACTGTAGTTTAATTATTAAACACTATGACTAATGCACAAAATAGTGATTGTAATAGTTAACATTTTCATTATTAAAACTCGTCTTATTTACGTTAAAATATGCATTCTTTCACGTAGGTGCACATTTTTCATTATTATAGTTAAAATGTAAATAAATGTTGAAAAGTATTGATAACATAAGATGGTATTTGTCACGTGTATATTTAATTTAAAATAAAACAGATATTGTTAGAGTAATGTAAGAAAACTCCGATATATACAGGAAATTGATTTATTGTAATTTCATATTCTTTATTGATATCTTGTTTGTGATATTCTATCGGAGGTTCCAGAGTGATATTGTTACATGATTGTATTATTGTTGACAGTTATATTATGTACTGTTTTGTGGATACAATATAATGATTGTGAAATATGTTTGTTGTTTTTATTTCTTCGTTTTTGAATAGCTATGAGAAAATTATAAAATATTGTGATGGTGATGGATGGTGGTTGATGGTGATGATTGGTGATATTTGATTTGTTTGTTGGTGTGAATGTTTGTGGTTTCATTTGCATATGATACTCATTCTTCCAATAAAAGAGGTCTTATTACAATTTTATTCACCTTAGTAGTTTACTGTATACAAAAATATTGGTATAGTCTATAAATTGGCCATTAATATACTTAGCTCAATAAATATATATTTTTAATTCTAATCAGTAGTCTCAATACAAACGTTAAGCCGCATTGTATCATTACAGTATTCATAAACTTGTGACCTAAATCTAGCATCTATGTAATTACATGTATGTATAACATTTAGGTCTTTTGTGTATGTATATTCGGTTTTTTATATACTCACTGCTTTGTTGATTTGCGGGCTAAAAACTCGGGAGGCATACCTAACAACGTAATGAAATCAAAAAATACAAATGCTGTTTCACACTGAATTGTTATTTATAGAGAAAAGGTCAATGGTGAAGGTAAATTGTATTATTTACCTGTCAACAGATCTTAGTAGGTATGTAAAATATACATTGCTTGATTTGCAAAATGATGACGATATTTTGAATTGTTTGTTTATTCCATGAAGAAACTATATTTTTACTAACAAAATAATAAGATCCTGGTATTGATTAAAAGTTATATAAACACATGTGTTTGAGTATCCCACTAATTTTACTTCTTCTAATCGTAGATCCAATGACATAATCTTTACCAACGGAAGCGCTGGTAGGAAGTATAGCCTATTTTCACGATTTTGATCGACAAAATCTTTTACTTTATCATACTTTATCATAGAAACATACACACACATTTTTATCCGTGTTTTCCAATTACAGCACTAGAGCGCATTATGCGGCATAATGCTTAACGTTGAATGTTCCAACTACAGCAACGCTTCGCACAATCGAGCACTCTTAAAAGTAATGCGCGTGAATTGATGCGTGCAATCGATTTATCGTTAGTAATTATTAATTGTTGGAAAAAAATTTAAAGCTTTCGTTTCATTGTAGTTTTTTCGAAATAATCAAAGTTAATTCAAATTGTGTTAAAAAAATAAATATAAGTATGGATGAAGGTACCAACATTGAAAAAAAATGTTAATGAAATAATCAAAATCCAAATTACTTAAAATAACCGTAAATATTTTTCAACCAATTATTATGTAAACCACTTTATTTACACATTAATGAGGTTATTGCTAACTCTATGAATATTTTTTTTTTTCAACACTGAACATAACGCAACCTGCTGGTGCGTTTCACGTTCCAATTAAGCATCAGCATAATTCGGCATTGTGCGCCACTGAGTCGCATTATGCTCTGTAATTGGAAAACAGCCTATATTATAAACACAATTTTTCTAAGTGGAGAATGCTCTTGCATACCTTCAGCCTTCGGGGAAAAGGCCGTAAGTCATATTTCAATAAACACAGTCTTACATCTAATAGCCAAACGTTCGCAATTGGTTCTAAATCACAACCGGTGTTACCTGCGAATGTAAACACCGATATTTCAACGTCACAAGTGAGTTATATGACGTCATCGGGTACCGTTTGACAGAGCAGAGTGGTGCCTTGTTTATGGACACGGGTTTGCAGATGAACGATTCGAGCTATGTCTGACTTGTGTTGGCTGATGGATAATGATCATTTATTTAGACTATTTATATAAATGTATGTAGATGTTTGTAATATCCACGATTTGTAGGATTGTGGCTATTTACATTAGGAGCATAACGAACAGAAGATAAGGAAGTTAAAGAAACAATACATATAGTGTGATGGTCAAAACTGTTAATGTAATAAATTATTCTTGGTGGGCCACTATCTCTAGGGCAAAAGTCTTGAGTTGGGGTAAAACGTTGCTGAAGTGATCTAATCATAATTTTAACAATCCCAAGTTGGCAAGGCTGAGAAAGGGTTGCCGTAGTACTGTTTGGAACAGGTCCAATTTTGATAATTCCTTTTAAGTTATTATGTATATAGTCATAGGTACACTTTTTAACGTCATCGGTTATTTTTTGACGTGCAGGTCAGGTACCATTTAATTAACGTGCAGCGTGTATCTAGATAAATAATAAAATTGGTGATCTAAAGTGGTAGATAATATTATTATCATATATCTGTTCCTTCTTATAATAATAATTAAAAATTTGTGTAATGAACAAAAGAGCAACCATGAAAACATTTCCTCCTTACTGTTGAAACGTGATTGAAACCACGTCCGCCTATAATTAAGATAAGTTCCAAAATATGAGCGATCATCCTTAATTATATGGATCGGATGTAGTGACTGGCGTATTTACTGTTTGTAAGCGGTTGACGCAAAATTGTAATTTAAGAGGTAATGGGAGGTTCAGTTCTATGTAGTGACCTACGGTGACTCTATAATTAAACTTTTCCTTTTATGCATGTTATTTTTATACAATTACGATATTTTTATTTATTTTTGGGATACAGTTTTATGTTTACTACCTTAAATGCTCTTGCAATTTAACTCAGCTATTTAAACAAATGTTGATTAGTATAATTAAACCTTAATAAATGTAATTTAATCCGATACTTTTCACGTTTTCTTTCCAAGTCTATGTGAAATATATTACGTGAAATAGTATTACTGTGGTATTACTTTAGTATATTTCATGAAATAGTATAAGGCACTCTATTCATTTGTATAATGACTTGCATAGCTAGAATATTTAAAAATTCCTTTCCTAGATTTCACTCACGTTAACTAACTGTTGAGAACGTTAAGTTTCCAGAAGTACTTGTTTCGTAGAGTCTCTGTCAGTCATTTTAAGAATTTACTTAGTTGTAGCGTCCCCGTTAAAGCATACATTTCCACTGATGAACTAATTATGACTATTCTAAAACTGCTAAGCTATGAAGATCTTAGATCCTTTATGGCCGCTGTACACGGGTAGAGTAAACGGTAGAGTGAACTAGCATACTACTCAGCACTCTTCCAGATTTAGTAGAAATTTTAGTACTCTACTCTACCAATGGTGTCTACATTAGTAAAATAAGTAGGATAGTTAATACTCTACCACCCTACTCTACCGTTTACTCTACCATAAATAACTATATACTACTATAACTAACTTTTTGTTCGCAGCTTTGCTCTATGAGAGTGAGATGTTTCCCTGCGGTAGTAAAAAGTAAAAAGTAGCCTACATAATATATCATTTAGCCTCCAAACTATCTCCTGACACCAAAATCATATCATAAGAAAGACAAGGAAACTTTCACAATTTATATATTAACTAGCTTACCGCCCGCGGCTTCGCCCGCTTTGTCTAAAACATAATAAATTATAATATACTAAAACCTTCCTCTTGAATCACTACCTATCTATAAAAAAACACATCTAAACCCGTTGCATAGTTTTAAAGATTTAAGCATACAACGGGTCATAAGGACAGAGAAAGCGACTTTGTTTTATACTATGTAAATGTAGTGATACTTAGGATGAGGATATATTATACGTTGCGATAATTATTTATTTATAAAGGAATTGCCTTTTGATCCATTGAAATGTTACATTTTTTAGCCCTAACCTTGCATTTTTTAGAGGACGCAATTTTGTTTTTTTGATGTGTAGGGGGGGTCAGTGTGAAGCTAAAACCAAGTTTGTGGGGTCGCCACCCTTGTCCCACGGCCGCCATCTTGAAAATAGCGGTTGAAATGGTTTTTACGATATATCTCTTAAACTATTTAACTGATAAAAAAATATCGTTAACATTATTTGTTTCAAATTAAATTCTCTACAACTTTGGTGTAGTAACTTTTAGTCGTAGAACTATAAATAAAAAAGTTATAAGCGAAAATGTTCAGAAATTAGAGCCATTTATATTTTTCAATAAAACTTTTTTTTATCATTTTACGAAGAAATGATATCAGACCATTTTTGTAGATTGTTTTTCGAGGAACAACTTTTATGTACAACATTTTTTCATAACGTCAATAACTAAGGTTTTACAGCGCTCTGAAGTGAGTACTATTTTTCAGTACTCTTAACTATACATATATTGGCTATTGGCTCTTTTCTCATACTCCAGAACAATAGAAGCACACTGCAGAACATTTCAGACCTGCTTTTCGACGTAAAAAAAAGTCGCGCTTCCAGACCTCCTGGGTGGTGGGGAAAAGATTCAATAATTAATTATTAGTGATATTGCAAAATAAATTATTAAAAATATTATAATAACAAAAAAAAACCATTACTGATGACAAATTATTATTAGTACACACATAATATAAGTATACTGTATAGTTCAGAGTACTGAAAATTAGTACTCACTTCGGAGCGCTGTAAAACCTTAGCTATTTAATTAATGAAAAAATGTTGTATATAAAAGTTGTTCCTCGAAAAACAATCTACAAAAATGGTCAAATATCATTTCTACGTAAAATTATAAAAAAAAGTTTTATTGAGAAATATAAATATCTCTAATTTCTGAACATTTTCGCTTATAACTTTTTTATTTATAGTTCTACGACAAAAAGTTGCAGGATCAAAGTTGTAGAGTATTTAATTTGCAACAAATAATGTAAACAAATTTTTTTTATCAAATAAATAGTTTAAGAGATATATCGTAAAAACCATATCAACCGCTATTTTCAAGATGGCGGCCGTGGGACAAGGGTGGTGACCCCACAAACTTGGTGATAGCTTCACACTGACCACCCCTACACATCAAAAAAATAAAATTGCGTCCTCTAAAAAATGCAACCCCAAATGTAACTTTTCAATGGACCATTTCAGTTCTCCTTAAGCTTGTTTATTTGACATTCGACTTAAAGTTTTGTTTGGGGTAAGGGATTCATTTGGTTCGTGCCCTTTAAACTCAGGGATCGATATTTGCTTGTGACTAATATACCTAACTTTATTTATATGGAGGATATTCCTTTCTAATATTTGATCAAGTATTTTGTATGAAATGAAAAACGCAATACATGATTTTATTTTATGACGATGTTTTTCACTAATTATGAAATTTTATATATATATATTTTTTTAATTTTTATACAATACATTATGAACTGCTTATCTTATCGTTTTAAAGATTAATTAATAAAGAAGAAAAAAAATGTGTGTGAATACTCGATGCTCTTATTTTCATCATAAAAATACTCTCTTACGTTTTTGGAATGCCAGCCTGAATGATATAGTTATCTCTGTGTTTTTATTTCAAACGCTATAAATCTCTTTTTGCTCGATTAGACAAATTCCTTTATTTATACTAAGTGCATTACCAAAAAGTTTGGAAAATCCAAAAGTGCACGCCTCATAATCTCAGTCG
>CAJQZM010029232.1:0-19273 GCA_907164665.1 Colias nastes | reverse complement strand
TGTATTATTGCATCTATTTTCTTTACACACGAGAATGTGTTAAAAAACATTGTTACATTAACAATATTTACAAAAGTATTTGTTTGTTTTCGTAGTTTTACGACAATGTATAAATCTAAATCAATGTAAGTATGTACTTATTAATAAATAATCTGCAACATATTATAGTGTTTTCGATGAACCTCTACTTTGTACAAATCTGCAAACAGATAAACAGTGTCTGGTCAAAAACCTTTTAGTAATTAACATTAATTAATCAGCAATCACAGATAACACCAATAAACTAATGATTCCACAAAAATAGCCTATCTTTGAAAACAACTTCATCCATCACGGCTTATCATTTTGCTGTCTTTGCGTTTATACGAATTACAACCTTATGTTTCGATGATAAAATACAATTTGGAATGAAAGTAAACAATCGTCTATTTATTCATAACCGGTTGTATGCAGTTTTCACCGTTTCTTAAAGGTGCTAGTTCATTTGTAAACAATAAGTTTTCTTTTCGTGTCTCGAATCCAAATGGCATTTAAAGATTTTTCGATACATTACATTGACCTGAGGTTAGTATAAGTAGATTGTAATTTTATTCGTTTAATATTGGATTGGAAGAAAGCTTCCTCAAAAATATATTAAATTGAAATAAAAATAACACAGTTTGAGAATAACTTGAAGTACCTACCTACATAATATATTGATAAGTTTTCAACCTTTAAAATATAAAATGTCTCATTAAAGTAGAGCCTTACCTATAGAACTCGATGTCAAATCTCCAATTCCCAAAATTTACACTATAAAATTGTATGGAAAATGTTTAAAAATATTATTGTAATGAAAGTATACTTTATGTTAATAATGTATATTATTGAGTGCGCAGAGTAGATGAGAGATAGAGGCGGCTAATTAAAACGGCCTATTGTAATTTGTGCCGTTGTACTTGTAACATCGGTCGAATGGCTGACATGATTACTCTGTAACAATAGAATACATTTATCACTCAAATGTAAATTTCATTATTGTTGCTTGATTACTATTTTTCATTAAAACTATTTCATTTTGTTTTCATTCTGATAAGACTATTTCTTATATCTATGGACAAGCATATTTAATATGAATTATTGTAGGATGAACAATTACCTTGATATTATCATAGAAATTGTATACTCTAACGCGACATATTATTGGATTTTTGCTCTTCCAGCTGTGCCTAAATCATCAGATCAGTATTATTACCGGGTTCTACGATCTTTATGATTTCATTGACACTGAAAATTTATAATTCATTTTAAATTTATATATAAAAAATTATAATTAATTTTAGAGTCACCGATGTAGAATGATCATGTACTACGCATTAGCAGTATCTCTAACAAGTGATAGTCTGATATAAAAATACCTTTGTTTTTAGCAGTTACAGTCAAGAATGAATAAAAAATTAAAAGTACAACAAAAACAAGTTTTACGGAATCGAATCCGTTAAACTGCCAGCTGTGATCACTGAAATAGACAAAACACAGTTAAATTATATAAAATTATATGGTCAGAAGGTGAAATAGTCATACTAAGGTGACCTGTTTCCTAAAATAGTAAATGTTTTGCCAAATGTAGGCGAATTAATTATTTGCTACGGTTGTTCAAGGTTTTACCGTGTTTTTGGTTACTATGATATAACTTATATTGTTTATTTGTTAAATTTGGAAAACAATATGTTATTTAGACTGTCTCAAGGATATAGCTGCGATATGGAACAAGTCAATAAGATCATCAGTGGATGATAGAATTAAAAAAATATAACTAAATAATATATTATGCTAAGATTATAAGAGCACACACATTTCTTTTTTGTTTAATTGTATAGATATATTGTGTATAGATATCGCCTAATTTATTATTAATTTCTGTGAATGTAGTGTTCATCTGTAATAGTTGTGCATAATAATGTGTAAATCCTATGTTACTGTTTTACGTGAATGATACATATGTAACAACTGGTGATGAACCTTTTTAATAAATAAAAAAATAAAAATTATGCTCTTAATCTATACTAATATTGGCTAAGGCTATAGGCTATATTATATCATTACGCTACGACCAACAGGAAAGGAGCCACGGGGGTGAAACCGCGCGGAGCAGCTAGTCTTGTATACATTTTTCATTGACTGACTACGTAATACGTTTTTAAGTACCGAGGAAGTGGTATGATATTAGATAAGTTTACTAACTTATCTATATGGTACTCCATAATATATGGTACTCCATAATATATGGTACTCCATAATATATGGTACTCCATAATTAAATAAATAGGTAACAAATTAATTTAACGTTTTTAGTAACTCTTTTAATTTACATATATGTTTATAAAAGTATTCGCCAAATCTGTAACGGTGTATTTACATTAAACGAACATAGAGCTAGAGCAAGTGCATTCTTTCGTGGACTTTTAGAGTAAACGAAAACTCGTATTCAGTGTTGTTCAGTTTTAGAACATTGCATAGAATAATTTCGAACGCACTAAGAACAACAAGAGAATGCTCTATGCCTGTTTACACTAAATAATTTGACATAATGGGCTTAGAAGGAGCATTCGCTCGTTTGGTGTAAATGCACTGTAATGTTCACTAGAATTTGTAATTATGTAATTTAAAAAAAGATTAAAAACTGTATTACAAAAGAATCTCTTTGAAGTAGTTGTTTGTGTGTAAGATGACTAACTGTCTCGCGCGGCGTCACTCGTGTTCCAGCAAACTTTAGAAGGATTATTATAAAGTAACCGCGTCATTGCATAATCTGCGCAATAAAGAAAATTTTCGACGCAAATATCGAAATCATTTACTTTTAAACCCTCCATAGGGGACTTGGTGGCGCTGAGTGTAACTTCTTTTGTAAATAAGTCATTTATATTGTGTTCTATGTAAAAAAAAAAAAAAAAAACAATTGTTTACTTAAGTGTGATTGCATGATTTGTTTTGTTTCTCCTTTGATTTTATTTATTTTATTTTATTTTTTATCTTTTATTCGTTTTGTTTTCTTTACTTTAATTTTAATTGTTTTTATCTCTTTTAGGTTTAAGGTGTAATGTGCTTCTTATTATTTTAATAATCATTGCGTGACTGTTGACTCCAAATGTCATAAGGGGCCACTGAAAATCAGTGGTGCGAATGGTCCATCTCATCATTCGTGCCAGATACTGAGTTGGTCCCTTTTGTCAACGGAGAAATGTCCAGTACCTATTAAAAACATTCTTTTCTTATACTTTATTATTATTGTTATTTTTTTTATTTTTACTTTGAATGTTACTTTTGTTTTTTTTGTTTTTTTAATCTTGTACTGTACGTTTTTGTGTGCTGTTGACAATAAATGTTTTTATTATTATTATTATCATTCTGATGTTGATAAATTGGTCGCCATTTTGTCTCGGCTTTGTATACAGGCAGTAATTAATGGGGGTTTAATTTTGTAAGCTTCATTAAGCTTTGGAAGACATTTGAAGGGACATAAATATTCAACTCATTTTTCTTCGATTAAATAATACGAGTAACGACTGGTTATTTATAAGTTAATTGTAATGATGAGTTTCTTGTTTAAGTAATTATTTCATAAAGGTTTAAGACTTTTATAGTTGTGAGTAAAACCTAAAATGTATATCCCAGTAAAGATTGTGGTAAACTAGACTTTTTTTGATTCAATTATATGGTTTCGTGAAGCTTATACAATATTCTCTCACTCCTCTTTATTTAAAAGAAAAATGACTGTTAATTGATGTACGAGGGAATGTAATTGACATTTAATACATGTGCGGTATGAAATGTCAATTGCATTGCTGACATGTGTCATTATAGTATATATATATCAGGTATTTTGTTTAAATATGTAGTTACTGCTATATTATATATGTTGTATTATCTTATGACCCTTGTTTGGGGCAGATGCAGATGATAGATAAAATGTTTTTATTTGGGAGAAAAAAAAGTGCTTGTTTCATTAACCTTCTTAACTAAAACTAGAACATAAATGAGAAATTGTTATACAAATTTTATTCGTCTAACGACAACTGACGAATAATTTGTGCGTGCAGTCACATTACCAAGGAGGTTTTCAACTTCACTACATAGTATAAAACAAAGTCGCTTTTTCTGTCCCTATGTCCTTTTGTATGCTTAAATCTTTAAAACTACGCAACGGATTTTGATGCGGTTTTTTTGATAGATAGAGTGATTCAAGAGGAAGGTTTTAGTATATAATTTACAAGCTGCGCTCCGCGTTTTTACCCGCGTGGGTTCGCTCCTGTTGGTCTTAGCGTTATTATATATAGCTTATAGCCTCCCTCGATGAATGGGCTATCTAACACCGAAAGAATTTTGCAAATTGGACCAGTAGTTCCTGAGATTAGCGCGTTCAAACAAACAAACAAACTCTTCAGCTTTATAATATTAGTAGTAGGTTTTAGACAAAGCGGGCGAAGCCGCGGGTGGTAAGCTAGTTTCATATAAAGTACAACTTTATCAGGCTTCATATGAATAGAAACACACATACAATAGTTTCCCAACCCAGAGACACGTGCGTCCACTTGTGGGCTATTTCTAGACAGATACGTTATCAGCACTTGTCTCATTTAATTGTGTCGGCTCCTTATCAATATTATAATTATTAATTATTGTTACGGTGATTGGTATATAGTTGTAAGCTTAAATAAGCTTTATGGACAATTTACACGTATCAGGGCTTTTTAAATGTGTAACAAAATTCTCTTTGCTTCTTGTAATAATTTTCATTAAGTTAATGATGTTCAGGTATATTTCTTTATTTATACAATAAATAGTAGAGGATGCATGATTTCCATCGAGTCTTAAATATTTGATGAAATTATTTTAAACATCTGACTTTGCAATTTTTTTGATCACTGTGTTTGAATTGATAGATAATGCTTTAATTTATTATATTAATGCTTCTTCTATCGCTGGAATCTAATTAAATTAAGAGATAATAATTGTAGAACTATCTATGAAAATGATGATATACAATAATCCATCCGTTGATACAAATCTAAAGTACCTAGGTGGTGTTTGAAAATTTTACTTCTAAATAAAATTATTATTATTATTATCAAACTAGCAATCTGTTCTCAATAAATAAAAACATTATTTGTACAATCTTTTATTTACTAGTTCACGTAATCTTTGTTTATCTTTAGAGTTGTTTAGATATTGAAAAATACTAAATAGCAGACTGTCTCACGTTTGCATATTATGTCTATTATTCTTCTTGATATAAGAGTATTAAATAAGTATATAAACTAGCTACTTTTCCCGACTTCGCCCTGATATTTTTGCAAGTAGTTATGAATCTGGGCAAAAATACGAATCGAATCCCGCCTCGTGATCAATTTTTTTTATGCTATGATTCTAATCGAATAAGAGACATTATACAACAATGAACTAACTAAAAATTATTAATAAAAGTACACCCGTTCTTGAGTTATATTGTATGTACATATGTCTATTATGTAAGTAGATAAACGAACACTTATAAGTATGCACTTGTTAACGCACTCCCATCATTGTCCACAACAAACGACACTAATTTAACAAGAAAAATTAACTCTATCACAGAACAATAAATTTCAATTTAGCTTGAACCTGTTTCAGTTAATTAACCATTACTCTTATTAGCTGGTCTACAAATAGATTGGTTAATTGTTTTTAAATTGAACTTTAAGCTGTTACAATAAGGTTGTGTTTAGCTTGATGTTGTCAAGTGGATAGGGGGTCTAAAGAGCGATATAATCACGTGATGAAGATGTGTTTCAGTCTTGTTTCAGCACATGTTGAAGGATCGAAATAGAATCATAACTTGTTTACTGATAAACTGACTACAAGTAATGGTGACTAATAGTTATTCTTGTTTCTTTTGTTTTATACAAAGGATTGTATACGGTAAAAACATTTATGGCAATCATTATTTTTTATTTGTGGGATGAAATTGCATGAAAACTTTACACAATATTTGTCATTACTACATTAATATCATTTTAATATTTTATCGTTTTGTAACGAAGATGATACAAAATGTAAATAGGGTAGGATTACCTAACAAGCTCCATTAATCCGCTATTTAAAATGACGTAATTATCAAAAAGCTAAACAATTAGTCATGCGGTTGCGAAAGCCGATAGCTGGCGCCGGTGGAGTCGTGATGCGGCGGAAACTGTCAACCTTTAGCTAAACTTACCTTTTGACATTATCATAGCCTTGTTCTGTAGTGGTAGATATGCTATGCGATGCTATTTATTAAAACATTGATTTTAATACACTTGGAAATTCCAACAATTTTTGGGCATAATAACTTGGTTTTTAAGAACAACACATATTTAACCTAGTTTAAGAAAATCATCTATTCACAAAGTATGAGTGATGCATAATTTAAAAGACATTTTTTGACTTTACTGACTTTACACGATTATGAAAAGGTAAACCTTTTCATAATCGTGTATGGTCGCCCAGTGGTCGAAAATCGACCATAACTTTGAGCAAAAGTTAAAAATATATGTGTATGCATATTGCATAGTAGTACTTTTTTATTACATCTATTTTTTTCTACACTCCTCTATATATTCTTTAATTTCAAAGTTTTTGTTTCACGTATCTATACTTAATTTTAAGTAGCTGAAGAGTTTATTTGTTTGTTTGAACGCGCTAATCTCAGCAACTACTGGTCCGACTTGAAAAATTCTTTCGGTGTTTGATAGCCCATTCATAGAGAAAGGCTATCGCTATATATATCATCACGCTAAGACCAACAGAAGTAGAGCCACGAGGGTGAAACCGCGAAGCGCAGCTAGTTATAAAATATAGCAGCTTTGAAGTGGAGTACAGGCCCAACTCGCTCACGAAATAACGATAATATTAATACGAAGTTTCGTAAGTTTTAAGATAAATGTTTGCACTTGGTATTATCTCACTTTACAACAATCACGTGTTTAATGAGTAAACACTGGACACAAAGTTACATCATAGATTATGATAGATTTAATTGTGAATAATCACATGAATAATAGATCATTTTATGAGTGTTTATGATCATAGCTTGTCTATGATTATAAAACAACATAAGTTTTGGTTGACAAATGTGTTTGTGATATTTGCCTAGAACGTTTTTTAATGTATTTGTAGCGTTGAACTATGTATTTACTAAGGCATATATTTAGTGAACAAAGTATTTATTCAATAATTTAATAATGTTGTGTATCTTATTATAAAATTGTATGGAGATGTGTATATTGTAGAGTTTTTCTTTGCAATTATTATGTATCGATGTGTTGTTATTGGCGTATTCCTTTATAACTTGAATAAATATTATTGTAATAACTAAGCTGTAAGTGTAAAGCATCTTTTATAAGTACACTAGCTTTCCGCCCGCGACTTCGCCCGCTTTGTCTAAAACATAATAAATTATATACTAAAACCTTCCTCTTGAATCACTCTATCTATTAAAAAAAACCGCATCCAAATCCGTTGCGTAGTTTTAAAGATTTAAGCATACATAGGGACATAGGGACATAGGGACAGAGAAAGCGACTTTGTTTTATACTATGTAGTGATAAAGAAATACTTAGATTTTATGGTATATGTTTCAGTATTATGTATTTTTTATTTATAAAATAAAGGCTTTTATTAAAACCTTTGTGCCAGTTTTATTTGATAAAAAATTCCCTATTTTACAACGTTTAATATTCAAAACAGTTTCCTTTATCCAAACCAAAATCAAACCAAATTGACTAAGCCATTGTTAGGATTGTAACAAAATTATAAAATGGGGTGAATTCGCTTTGACAGTAGTGAATACTGAAAAATATTCCATTTGACAGCTTCCCGGCACTGGGGAGATTTTCCTTGATCATTCGTTACTTATGTTGATTATCTTTCAATATTATAAAATTGTTATTACAGCATATTGTTTAAAGATGAAAAACCTTAGTTATCTGAGAAGATGAAGCGCTTGATGGATTGTCTTTTGAAATATTGAACGTAAAAATAAAATAGCAAGAGGTTATTGTACTATTAAAGTGGGTCAGAGTTGTGAGAGCGATTTCTTGGTATTTCCACATTTCTCGAAAAAAATTGTAAGAAAATTTTACGAGTATATGAAAGAAAATGCCCTCTTTATAAGCCAATTATATTGCCTGTGCCTGAAGTGGCTCGTTATTCTATAATTCTGTGCCTGAAACGGGACACGGAATTTGATGCTCGTCTCATATTAAGAGAACATTTAAATTGCCGATGGGATGGATAAAATACGAAAAGCCTCGCAAATTAGGATAATTTCGGTGGAGTTGAAATATGAAATTACGTCACACGATACGGTGCTCTCTGCGCTTTCTTAGTTATATTTAAAATAAATTGTTTTAATACTCACGACTGTTTTTTCTGCAATTTTTATTATTAAGTACCTATTAGGCCAAAAATTAAAGAAAAATAATTAAAATGAATCAGTAAGTAACATAAATTTTTCTGAAAATATAATATTATAGCAGTATTGACATCTTAATTGATATTATGCTCTATGAAAACCTATTTAAATTTAGAGGCCTATGAACAGTACAAAATCACAGTATGGTTAACGACTTATCCTGATTTATAACAACGAGTGTAACACATGTGTTGCTATGCTAAATCAGTTCATGGGAAATAAAAATATTTTTAGGGTTCTGCCGAGAAATGTTTGTAAAGACAAAAAAGACAAGGCCATTAATCACGTTAAGGGACCGTGGTAATTCTGTGTTCTGTAACTTTTCATAATAATTATGTAGTTTATACTATACTAGCTTTCCGCCCGCGACTTCACTCGCTTTGTCAAAAACTTTACAATTTGTAAACTCCAACTTGAGCTCAAGAGCTACTCTATCTATAAAAACCGCATCAAAATCAGTTGCGTAGTTTTAAAGATTTAAGCATACATAGAGATGGACATATCACATACAGCGACCGAAACTTAGTTTTATACTATGTAGTTGTACCTAATGTAGTGAAAAAACCATGCTAACCAAAAATTACTTCCTATACTTAATATAATATCTGAAAGTACACATTGCTATTTGAAACAAATTATTATTTCTTACTTAAATATTTTTTGTGGTAATTTCAAATAAAACATCGTAAAAACTGAATTCGACGTTCATATTAAGTTCATAATGACATTCACATTAAATTTTATGAAGGCTGTTCATAATAATTAGAACATCTACGGAACCCACAAATTAAAATAGACATAATAAAAGATCCCATTTCATCTCTAAAATCACATTAAAGATGGCTTTATAGCTCCTCAAGAGTAATGGGGTGTGACATTTATGATATTATTTTCTATACATTATTAAAGAACATTTGTTATACAAAACTCATAAAAATATACTTTTTTAATATTGTTTTGAAAGATAAAAGAAAGAAGGAACTATAAGCTTCAGGGCAATACCGTCACGTCATGGAGTAAGGAGACGATTTTGGTATCTTCGGATCTTGCCAAAGAAGTTTCACTTCTGACGCTCTTTCCTTCGCCTTCAAAAAATAATGTAACACTAGACTACTAGAGGAAAAAACTGCATAAATGTGTGTTCAAGGAACTCTAATAAGGGCTGTCAGCGGAACCCGCCTTGGCCCGTAACGACCCTGGTCTCAGCACCCTTCGCTTAATTAAGACGTAAAAATGCAAATACCGTCACTTACCCTGGCGACTACCCTTGTGTAGACTAAGAGCTGCTGGAAAAATTTGGAATAATTGTTTAGAATGCGGGAACATAGTGCGCTTTTAATTCTATCACTGTCATTTTAACCAACTTTTTTACTCATAAAGCTCTCATTCCAAATTCATTTAACGATAAAGTAAAATGTAAATGGTAACATATTGCCTACATTTATCTCAACCTATTTTATCTCAACTATTATCAATTATCACGTTAAATAATAAACGCATTAAGTTTGTTTTAAAGATTAAAAAGCTTTCCGAATTTATTACAATTTATCAATTCCATAAATATACCTACCCGTGTGAACTGTGTAACCTATATCTATTTATCCCCATCTATAGAGTACCTACAACACTATTCTACAATTACATTTGAGTCTATTTATTTTAAACACTAAAAACTTAGGTCATCTCTTAGCCTATTCCTGCCAACTGCGCGATATAAAAAAGCAAGGCAGGATAATTTCCGCTGTCGCAGCTAGAACGTCGGGCTGGTGTTTGTGATTACGTATTGTCTCAAATAAAACACTTTGTGCATTTTATTTCTTCACTTTCTTTGTCATATAAATTGACAGGAACGATTTTCTAAAATTACGCACAGTTCGCTTACAAAAAGGGTGGTAAGAACTTCGGTAGAAAACAGGATGAGAAAAAGAAGATGTTAATGTATAGGTATTTATATACTTATATATATTTATTTACATATTATGATAATTGTATCGTCTTGCACATTATATTTTGAAATACTACTTTCACATTTAGTAACTTTAATAATACAAAAAGTACAATTAAAATTACAGTTACATCCAATTAAAATTAAATCCTCTAAATATTCCCTAAAAGTGAGAAAATCCAAATATAGCCTTTAAGAAAATAGCACTCAGATTGAGAGCTTCTTAATTTCCCCTCCAAGAATTCGTTAAAACGTTAAATTGGAGCGCAATAAACGAAAGCGAATCTTATTAAATATTGATAAAAATAAAAAGGCACGAAGGCTGTATATTAAACAGAGGGTGATACAATTGAAGTTTTTCGTAGCCCCTTAACAACATTTCTCCCTTACCTCCCTATTTTAAGGGGTCCGTATCCAAAGGGTAAAACGGGACTCTATTACTAAGCCTCCGCTGTCTGTCTGTCTGTTTGTCTCCAGGCTATAAATCTCCAGGTATCTCAGGTATCCCAGGTATCTCATAAGCCGTGATAACTAGAAAGCTGAAATTTTCACAAATGATGTATTTCCGTTGCCGCTATAACAACAAATACTAACTAAAAATAAAAAATAAAAAAATTAAGGGGGGTCCCCATACAATAAACGTGTATTTTACTCTCATGGATTTATACAACAACTAAAACAGACTCAAAATTAGTATACCTACAACAAACGTGATTTTCTATTATTAATGATGGTACGGAACCCTTCGTGCGCGTCCGACACGCACTTGGCCGGTTTTTTTTAATAATATACAAACTTGTTGAAGGCACGTTTATAAAAGATTATTGAGGAACATCAAAGTAGCAATCATAATTTAATTTGGGATTGGGAATATTACTATGGGATGATTATTCGGGGGATATACCTCTTGGGGTTCAGTCACAAAGGAAAATAATGTCTCTTGTATGTTATATATCCGATTATTCCTTTAACATTACCTACACAATGCTCTGTTCTAAATGAAAAAATAATGATGCTATGAAAATTGTACTACAGATAAATACATTTTATCTTCCATGCAAACTTACATTAAACTACCATTCCGAAACTCGAGAGAAGAAAACAAAAAATAGTTACAATTTTGTTCACAGTACTATAAATCAAACCTATTTATCATGACGTTTGATAATAATTGTTATTAGATTGAAAATATTTGATTATTGATTAAACACAGACTGACTTCAATGACTTTACTAAATCCGGTGTTACGTGTTAATGACTGTTACATGATGGTAAGGTTAAATACCTTTTGACACCAACAAAGTGAACAATACAGGGGTACGTTGAAACCTTAATAATTGTAAAAAAGAGCGTGTGTGTCGAGCACACGTGTCTGAAGTGAAACTTCTTTGGCAAGATTCAAAGACACCAAAATCGTCGCCTTACTCCATGACGTGACGGTATTACCATGACGCAACCTTGAAATTTTACTTTCAATGCGTCTAAACAAGTTTCACTTCAAAACTTCGATTATGCATTTGTTACAGTGTCGTTGACTGTATACCAATGTCACCGTTATCAATGCTATCACTAAGCAAACACCGCGCCTTTACTTTGCAAATTTTCATTTTCCTCAAAATGTTGTGACAGATAGCTGTAAAACATAATAGCCGTGCTAATATTTGTGTAGTAAACTATGACTTTGATTATCACATAGATAATCGTTATAATACCTAAGAGGTAAAATATGTTATAGGATGACATTACCACAAAATACACTTGATATATAATATACTAGATTTCCGCCCGCGGCTTCGCCCGCGTTTTCAAAAGAAAACCCGCATAGTTCCCGTTCCCGTGGGATTTCCGGGATAAAACCTATCCTATGTGTTAATCCAAGTTACCCTCTATATGTGTGCTAAATTTCATTATAATCGGTTCTGTAGTATTTGCGTGAAAGAGTAACAAACACACACACACACATCCTCACAAACTTTCGCATTTATAATATTAGTAGGATAGGATAGAATTAGTGAAATAAAAAGTAGGCAAGACCTTTAGAGGATTCAGTAATGGAATGGGATAATATTATACTCTACATTCTGAAAACTCACTTATATTACTTTCAGATAAATGTGCGAAATTTGGAGTTAAAAAATGTTTGCATTGAAATATCTTTACTATATTGTCAGTCTCGACAATATAACCAATTAAAGTTTCTAACTGATATTCATTGAAAACGAGCACAAAGTTTGAACAGCTTTAAAATCACCACTTTTGCAATATAAACGTGCCAAATCTTATTACTCATGCTTATTTTTTGTGGGCTGGCCTGTACAAATATTTTGACGATCCACCATGTAAACTATGTAAAGTACACAAAAACAATTTTCAGAAAATCACATGCTCCAAACAGATTAGTCTGTTAATGAACTTTGTTGTCAAAACAACATTGTCAACAGGGAAATTCGTGGAACATGGACGAACAACAAGCGATTAGGAGCTTATATTATGGTTGATTATTATTAATAGCGGAGGTTTCCATCGAGTTTTCACTGTATAAACAAACTAATGAAGGCCATATAATACAGAAAATAGAATGGATTGACTTTTGAAATATACTTTTTTTGTCGACAACTAATCAGACAGAGACGAGCGAATTCAATTTTATATTTATATCTTAAGAATCTATATAATGTTAACTATTTTAATAACGATATGGTCAACAGAGAAGGTAAGATACTGCAACATAACTCAATATAACTAATTAATAGTCATACTTCATAGTGTGCTAAAATACATATTATATACCTACTGCTTTCGACTCTAGCCTCTAGGTGTTACCTAATGGACCATAGTAAGTAAAGTAATATTAATAAAATAAAAGTAAAATAGTAGTACCAAATACTAGTCCCTGCACATAATATAAATCATAATATACGTTATAAAGATAAGCCAAAATGGAATCTACAGCTACAAACTAGTTAGCTACTGTAGTTACCGTTTCTCAGAGAGACGGGAAGCCTTTTCTGAGATTCTAACTGTAAAGTAAGATAGCTATACAGATGCAATTACTAATCTATACTAATATTATAAAGTTGAAGAGTTTGTTTGTTTAAACGCGCTAATCCTGGGAACTGCTGGTCCGATTTGAAAAATTCTTTCGGTGTTAGATAGCCCATTTGTCGAAGAAGGCTATAGGCTATATATCATCACGCTCAGACCAACAGGAGCGGAGCGATGTGGGTGAAACCGCGGGGAGCAGCTAGTAAGTTATAATATGTCTATGGTACGGAGTATGTACAAAAATATGGTCTCTATAATTTACAGAAAGACAGATGGCGATGATTTAATTTTATTTATTTATTTACTGCTTTAACATACGCACGTGGATAGAAAGCGTTTAATCATATTATCATCATTTTATAGTATTTTATACTTACATGATTTTAAACGAGCAACTATGGATTTTCTTGCCGGTTCTTCTCCATAGATACTGCTTTCCGAATCGGTGATAATGTTAATACTGTTTAGACTTTAGACGATTCAAAAGTGCTTCTAGAAGGAGTCTAATCATCATCATCAATACATATAATAAAATTGTAGAAAAGTGATGTCTGTACAATGAAAATATGTAAAAAAAAATTAGCAGGTGTTATTAGTAAATCGATCCCGAACCCAAAACTGTAGTTAAAAAATTTTTTGTCTGTTTGTCTGTTTGTCTGTTTGTCTGTTTGTCTGTATGTTCGTGCACGCTAATCTCAGAAACGGCTTATCCGATTTAGATGCGGTTTTCACAAATATATTGTGGTAAGCTTCATTTAACATTTAGTGTTTATTTCATGTTAATCGGTTAATAAATAAAAAAGTTATGACCATTTAAGTAATCACGGCGAACATATGCTAAGGCATTCTATTGATACACTGTACAGTGTACGATAAAAACACATAAATTATTACGTAAGTTATACGCTACAGTTATTCCTTGACAAGTCCAGATTGTCATATCGAAAGTCCCCAAGGGGGGGCGGGGTAAGCTGAGGATGCAGTAGGGGGGAGGAGTTCAAAGGACCTTTATTTAGATTTTTGCTAAGCCTTAAACATGCACAAATTGCTAAGTCTAAAACCTGCACAAATTGCTAAGTCTAAAACTTGCACAAATTGCATTATAGTTACTTCTAGGTAAATTTCCTTTAAATTATGTCGTAGGTATTATATTTTAACCCCCGACGCGTGTGTTTGTGTGTCTGTCTGTGCCACCGTAGCCCGCTAACGAGTAATAAGAATTAGATGCGGTATTTGTGAGGGGGAATATTTTCCGACGCTGGTTCTTAGATATAGTTTATCAAAATCTGTTCATCCATTTATTATATATAGGGGTAAAAGTGGGAATGAAAAAAACGAATGTTGTAATTTATACCCAAGTGACAAATCAAATGAAAGTACACGACCTGTCAGAACAATTAGTCAAATTTATCAAAATCGGTTCATCCATTTATTTGTTATAGGGGTAAAAATGAGAATTAAAAAATGAATTTTATCAAATTTACCCAAGTGACATATCTAATGAAAGGCATGACGTGTAAAGTACAATTAGGTATATTTTATCAAAATTGGTTCATCCATTTATTGGATATAGGTATAAAAGTGTGATTAAAAAAATGCATTTTGTCAAATATACATAAGTGACATATCAAATGAAAGGGCATGACGTGTGAAGTATAATCAGGCATATTTAATCAAATTCGGTTCATCCATTTATTATATATAGGGTTAGACGTAACTTTTGATTTAATATTTTTGTGGATGAATAGTTTGTCAATGTAGTTGTCATTATTTCATGTCTGAACATGCTTAGCTGTCGAATACTATAAAAAGCCGCTTTCCTTTGACTCGTGGTGCATTCGTACGAATAGTGCCTAGGGGCTCGGACGTTGATTATACGACGTTCGACCCAACTACCCTCACTTTGCTAATAGTGGTTGACTTGCTGCGATTTGTTATCAACTAGCAACTACCTACATCAATTAGGTAGCTGTGTAGAATCGCAGTACATTCTTATTACATTCAAACTAATATTTAACTCGGCCTCGCGTGTAATTTCTCACAATAGGGTTAAAAGTGGGAATTTAAAAAACGAATGTTGTCAAATATACCCAAGTGGCATATCAAATGAAAGTGCATAACGTGTGAAAGTACAATTAGTCATATTTTTATCCAATTCGGTTTATCCATTTATTGGATTATAGCAGTAAAAGTGGGAATGAATAATCGAATGTGGTCAAATAATACACTCAAGCGGCATATCAAATGAAAGGGCATGACGTGTGAATTACAATTAGTCTGGTTCTATCAAAATCGGTTCATCCGTTTATTACTTAAAGTGCACCTAAGGGGTGATAGTTCAAATAAATAATCCAAATGAAGCATCAAAGGATATGACGTGTACATATAGGTACAATTAGACATGGCTTACATCAAAATCGGTTCTGCCATTTACTAGGGGTGAAAGGGAAAAGTTGAAAGTCTGTGAAAGTAGAAGGATATGGGAGCGGGAGGATAGCCATACCCTGGAAATTTTGAACTCTTTTGTACCTAAGTTTAATAATAAATTTTACTAACAGTTCTTTTGTGTTGTTATTTATTTTATTTATTTTATTTCTTAACTGTAAAATAATCTGCAAGTGCTTATTATTTAATTGTTTATGGTAGTACGTGTTTACTCAATAATTGTGTGTTAAGTAGTTTACTATGCAGTCACTATTCCACGCGGACGAAGTCGCGGGCACAGCTAGTTGAATAAATAAAAGTTTGAGTGTATATCTTTTCAATTTCGTTAAATCTTCTGACAATTTACACTGTAACAGTAAAAAAATAAAGGGCTTTATAGCTTCCAGCAGTGTTGTCTGTTCATGTTTCAATCCCCCTTGATCGGCTTAGCAGATTTGGATAAAATATAACAGGTAGATAGACATACCCATTACCCATTCCATATTAAACCTAGAACGGCGAACTTTAATTGACCACAGATTTGACAACTAGCGGACCGCCCAGGCTTCGCTCGTGGTACATGTTTCCATTTTCTCTCCATAAGAACCATCTTCTTATATCAAGGAATATTATAAAAAAAAACGAAATCGGTTCAACCGTTCTCGAGTTTTGTGCTTAGCACATTTGGCGATTCATTTTTATTATATAGAGGAAATTACGCTGTGTGTATAAATTTACTGTTTCTTATTGCACGACGATGCGAAGCATCAGAGAGTGCTTTACGATCGAAAAATTTTTTTCGCCTCATTTTTGCAGCTATTCTTATTATTATAGCCTTGTTAGTTCACGGAATCAAGATATTTTGCATACTATTGTCGAGATAATTTAATGGAGATTAATCCCATACTTTTTAAAAATTGATTTACTTCAATAGAATTGGAAAAAAAAACACCGAAATAGGTCAAAAAATTTTCCTGTCCGTCATGTGTGAAACCTGAAAACACTATAACTTGTGAAAAAATCCATCATTTGAGTTAAATTTTTTTTTTAAATATTCTAATCGACGATTGTAGGTCACTGAATGCGAATGATTAATTAATTCAGTGTCGTTTAATTGCAATTAATAAAAAACGAAAACTACAAGACTGTATATCTATATATATTTTTTTTTTTTTTTATATTTCATAATTAAATGAGCATTATGAGTCGTGCACTTTTGGATTTTCCAAACTTTAAATTGATTACTTCAAATATAAAATAAACAACATTTTGTCGATAACATTTTACATAAATACTAAGAATGTTTTCCTGTATTTATTCGCGATGCACTGATGAAATGCACATCGGAGTGCACTGAATGATATTTCTTACTAAAATAGAAAGAAGATTATTGTTTTAATTTTATTATTATGAATGTATCTTAGATACAATGCTAAAATATTATTGCTAGATATTCCACACATGCTATAGTGTTTTTACACAAAGATAGATCACAGATTCAATATTATCCCAATACTTGTCACACATCCAGTTTTACCAATCCTTGACCTATATAGAACCTCAAACAATACAATCAGGGTTATGGTTTTAACAAGTAAATAATGTAAATCGAATTTTTACATCAATTACAATCATGAGCTGCGCACGCGTCGAGCACGCGACACGCTTCGTGCGCGTGCTACCGCGGCCAATAGGCGGGGAGCTGGCTGGGTATACCACCAAGTTATTGAATATTGGCGTATAGATCATGGTGTATACGGTGTATAGATTGATTTTTGTTCGTATATATTTATTTAAAAAAATCTAACCTAACCTAGCTACGTCCCACGGTTTCACCCGCGTGGCTCCGCTACTGTTGGTCTTAGCGTGTATGGGCTATCTAACCCCGAAAGAATTTTTCAAATCGGACCAGTAGTTCCTGAGATTAGCGCGTTCAAAGAAACAAACAAACAAACAAACTCTTCAGCTTTATAATATTTGTATAGATATGTAATGAAGAATTGCCACGACTTTGTGAGCGTTTTCGTTAGAGCTATGAATTTCTCGTTGGGGTTCAACTCTGACCACAGTCCACAACGTATAAGAGATTTTGCGCATAATGAACGTTTTTGGACTTAGCGTAGCCCATATATGTTAGCGCGTTTAATTTAACGATAAAATTATATTTTAAAAGTAAATCAATTGATTACTTAATTAATTATTATAATAATAATTAAATGGATGAAAGTATTAATAATCATTTAATTATCAAATAATAATAATATTACATGTCATATTCAAAATAACGACAAAAACAACACAAATAACACCTGCGCTGACTCACACAGTCACACCACTCGAATAGTTGTTTTGATCGTCCTATAAATAACGGTCGTCTGCAGTTGCGAGTCCGTCCGTATTCACGGGCGGCGCTAGATACCTGCTGCAGAGGATGAATCGTCCTGAACAGCATCCCCCACGCAGCCTCCTAAGTCCTAACGGAGGCCGCGTGTGTGAAGACCCCCGAGAGAGAGTTGCGAGTCATTCTTATCTTGACTTTGGTCGAGTAAAGATGTCTAAGAAATATTATATCAGTATTTAAATTAAATATGTACGTAATACAACTACGCTTTAACATATATGTATAAAGTTTTCTGATGCATAGAAAGATTAGATACATTTGACATAGTTGTGGAGAAAGAAACATCGGAATTCAGTGAATAATCAAGAGCAGGCTTCTAATTATTTAAGGATTATCCTGTTTTTTTACAGTATAAGTATAACAAATCACAAGATAACTTAATACTCCAGTACACAAATATTAACTAACACTTCAACTCTACTCTACACAATTATATTAAACTAGCGGTCCGCCCGTGGTACATATTTTGCCAAAAAGTAGCCTATGTTCTTTCTCAGGGTCTAAAGATTGTCTGTGCCAAATTTCATCAAAATCGGTCCAGTAGTTTATGCGTGAAAACCATACATACATACAAACCTTTCCTCTTTATAATATTAGTATAGATTATGATTTCATCTTATTTCCAGCAGCCAGCTCTCGGTCCACGATCAAATACGCTCCGCTCAATTTAGACGATGTTTGGCAAACTGTTGAACGAATGTGTTTGTTTTGATTGGATTCCTGTACAGCTAACGTTTCCAATGAGATCTGATTTTACCTTAATACATTAATTGCATATTGCATAACCATAAAAACAGGCCCTTTTGATTGGATAGAGCCAAGGCCATTTTTGTTTTAACAATTGTTTTTTTCAATTGTTTGGTTAAACAGAAATTCTTAAAGGAAATTTTACAGATTATTTGGAGGTAATTAAACCATAATATTGTATAGTACCTATTTCAATCTATATATATAAAAATGAATTGCTGTTCGTTAGTCTCGCTAAAAC